>ML783502.1:1566117-1581045 GCA_009831015.1 Picea engelmannii
AACTCCAAAATTCTGGACTCTAAGCCATCGCTTTAAGACACTTCATATCTGCAAGTCAAAAATTCAAAAATAAAATATTTACAATTCAAACATGCAAAATAATACATAATTCAAAAATTGTAATTAAAACAAAATTGACATGCATACCAAAAGAGTTAAGTCTCATCCTCCAACATACTCTTTCCCACAAAATATATTATAAACATATTTTCTACCAAATATAATTTATACATCTGTAACAATAAAAAACAATAATAAAAAAACAAATAACACATATTAGCATATATATTGTAACTAAATATTAAATAAAACAATAAGAAATATAACATACCCAACCATAGTTAAATATATTTAAGATAGAACTACTCTCCAATTAAGAGTACATGATTTAAACAATTTATAAATCTAATCTAAAATCTTAAAAAAAATTAAAGAGAAAAATTATGTTCTTGGTAAAAAAAAATGTGAGTTAGAGTTAGATAATAATCTAAAAATAAATATAGAACTGTAAATGAAGAAAATTTACAAATCTCCATATTAAGATATTCTTCCAATGAAATAATTATCTCCTTGATGCAGCCGCACTCCTTGAAGCACGTCTGCTTCAACAGGATCTTCTTCCTTCTCGGCCCGAAGAACTCCAAGGTTCTTCTATTTCCCTATCGGGAAATCTGCACCCACAGTTCTCTTCGTGCGTACCCCCTTCCTTGACTTATCAGAGGATCGAAACTCGTAGCTTCGCGAGTCTTTGGTTGATCACTGGGCTCTCGAATCCCCGAGACCCGATGTGTCCATCAATGCTGACTTCCCCTTTCTTCTATCGGGACTTCTCTCTATCGTGACTTCGCTACTCGTGACATCAAACACTCGGTTCTCCAACCCCCGATACCCGATGCACCAAAACGTCGATGCGCACATGAGTTGACCTTTCAACGGTCCCCTATCTCGTCGGGACTTCGGAACTCACGGGATCGCGAATCCTAACACCAATACTTCGAGACTTCTAGCGGAGGGATTCTGATGACTCGCGTCACCTGTCCACGTCACCAGCTCCTGTGGCCCACACTATTTATGAAGCTGTCAGGATATCGCTTATCGCAACATCACAATTCTCGTGACTCTATCCCCAGCTCTTTCCTCGCAAAACTCCGATAGGCGATTCCGTGATCAATCCAATGGCCCTGATGGACTTGGATCAACGACTCTGCTCTTCTGAACTTTTAGCCTCTCCACACTTGCATTGTAACTTTCTCGCGCCTCTGGGATATCTAACGATCCATGGATCCTCGCAAAATCTCCTTGGAGGATTTCGACCGTCCGTCCCTTCCAAATGAATACTATGAAATGACGAGACGCTCCTTTCAGCTATCAAGGCAGAAATTTCCTGCTTCATCCTTCAACGAATTTGAAGGCCTATCCTTCCTGAACTTTCCTCACAACTTTCGAGTCTCTTCAGGAAATTATTGCACGCACTCCTTGCGGCAAATCTTCATCAACGTCTAAGTGTTGAAGCTTCGACTCTGCGCACATATGCAGTAGCAGTCTTAATTCCCTTTTCTCAGAATCGCAACTCTGAGTCTTAACTTGGGCCGCGCACTCTTTTCACAACTCTTCTACTCAATTGTACTTCTGGGAACTTAGAACAAAAGTTATCTCTATCTGAAGCCCTATGTCAACGCACTCCTTGTGGACAAATTCAACTGCACTCCTTGCAACAATTCTCTGGCTCAGAATAGAGAAACAATTGAAACTAATTCCTTCTTCCTCTCAGACTTCAATCTCACCATGAAATCACATACACAACATATAAAATAAAATGTATAACAGGAAGCAAACATTCACGAGCATAACATCAATACCCAAAGAAACAACACAAACCATGAATTTGAATCAAAGCTTTCTTCTTATTAATTCAAATGTCTGTACATGGGTGTTCTTCATACACTTCTCTGCTTTCTCTCTTCTTTTCCTGAATGCTACTCTATCTGAGGCTAATGTTACAATGATACAATGAGGGTGTGTATATCCGTTTTCCCTCTTTGACTCTAAAGCTATCAAATCTAGAATTAAATTCCTATCTACCAACATTAAATCTATTAAATGCCCACTATCTACGCAAAGGACGAGAGCTATCCGCTCAAGGTCCATTACAATATACAAAGTGTGCCTTCATAAATCAAAACATTAATGTTTGCGCAACAATATCAAGGTGTTTTCAAAATTTTGTGCTGGCGCTGTCCAACTGTCTTCCGCTCCGCGCTAGCTCGCTTGATGGTTTGGTGATGCTCCTGCATCATACTCCTTCGCTTGAAAACTTTCATGGGCTCCTATCCATGAGGTCCTGCACGGTATGTCCATGCTTCTGTATCACTGCTTCGATCTCCCAGCTGGCATCTTCCACTGGGTGATTCTTCCACTGGGTGATTCTTCCACTTGACCAGATACTCATAATATTGCTTCCTCCTGTTCTTTTTACCGACTCTCTTGTCCAGTATGCACTCCATCTGTGGCTTCTCTACAACTAGAAATTGTTTCACCCACTGGATCACTGGTTGTTCAGTTCCAGTCTTTGCTTCTCCAGCCCTGTATGGGTATAAGTCTGCAACATTGAATATCGGAGATATTCCAATGCCATCCGACAACTCAATCTCATAAGCATTTTCCCTGAATTTTCTCAAGACCTTGCATGGCCCGATTTTCTTCATCTTCATCTTATTATATGTTCCCCTCGGGAACCTTTATTTCCTCAAGTGTGCCAAAACTAAATCCCCAACTTCAAACTGAAGTTGTCCCCGATGCTGATCTTCTCTGCGCTTATACTCCTGGTTTGATTCTTGCAGTCGCTGCTTCACCTGGCTGTGAAGTTTTTTCATTGCTTCAGCAAATTCCTCTGCACTAGAACTGCTAGTCACAGTCTGTTCTGGCTCCCTTAGTTCAGAAACTCCTCTCAGTTGCATTCCATATACAACCTGAAATGGACTTCTCTCTGTGCTCCGATTCACCGAATCATTGTATGGAAATTTTGCCTGTGGCAATATGCTATCCCAGCTACTATGGTGCCTTGTCACCAAGTCTCCTAGACTTCTGTTTACCACTTCCGTCTGTCCATCCGTCTGAGGATGATAAGAAGAACTAAACGCTAAGTTAGTTCCCAATTTCTTCCACAAGGTCCTCCAAAAATGCCTTATGAATTTAGTGTCCCTGTCCGAAACTATACTTTTCGGCAATCCATGAAGTCGAATGACCTCCTTGAAAAACATATTCGCGTTATGAGTCGCATCACTGGTTTTCTAGCATGGAATGAAATGTGCCATCTTGGAAAACCTGTCCACCACTACAAAGATTGAATCTACACCTCTTTGCGTCCTTGGCAAACCCAATACAAAATCCATGTTGATCTCCTCCCATGGCCTCTCTGGTATGGGCAATGGCTGATAAAAACCTGCATTCTTCTTTCTCCCTTTCGAATGTTGGCAGATCTTGCACCTCTCAACAAACCTTTTGACATCTTCTCGCATCCCCGTCCAAAAATATGATTCACTCAGCTTTGTGAATGTTTTGTCATGGCCAAAATGTCTTGCCAATCCACCACTGTGTTTCTCCTTCAACAAGTTCTCCCTCATGGAGAAATTTGGAATGCACAATTGATTGCCTCTGAACAGCAATCCCTCCTGGATCATATAATCTATCCACAGGCTTCTGTCTCTGAGAACTGGATTCTCAGTTGCTTCATATGCATCTGCAAAATCTGCATCACCTGCATACATGTCTCTTAAATTTTCAAAACCCAATGTCTTGACTCGGAATTCCTGCAGCAACAAACACTTCCTGCTCAAAGCATCAAACACTTTGTTAGCAGTACCTGAAATATGCTTAATCACGAATGTGAAATTCTGCATATACTCTACCCATTTCGCATGTTTCTGATTCAACTTCTCCTGTTGAGTCACAAACTGTAAAGCATGATTATCATTGTACAATACAAATTCTTTTGGGATCAAGTAATGCCTCCACTTCTTCAACGCCTGTATGATAGCATAAAATTCCTTATCATACGTGAAGTATTTCAGCTTCGCTTCATCCAGCTTCTCACTGAAATATGCAACTAGCTTGTCTTCCTTACTCAAGACCGCTCCTATGGAAAACCCACTTGCATCACATTTCACCTGAAATGTCTTCATGAAATCCGGCAGCACCAACACTAGTTGTTCTGTGATCTTCCGCTTCAACAGATTGAAGCTCTTCTCAGCCTCTTCTATCCAGTGAAAATATTTGTTCCACTTCTTCACTGTGTCCATCATCGCTGYGCTAATTCCAATGAAATTCCTGATGAATTTCCGGTAGAAACTAGCTAAACCATGAAAACTTCTCACCTTGAAAATGTTTCTCAGTGATGGCCAATTCTTGATCACTTCCACCTTATCCGGATCCATCCTCAAATCATTCRCCGAAATAACAAACCCCAAGTAAATGAGCTYTGTCTTCATGAACGAGGACTTCTTTATGTTAATCAACATCTTCTCCTGCTGTAGYTTCCTCATCACAATAGCCAAATGCTTCAAGTGTTATGCCACTGATTTACTGTAAATCAGTATATCATCCAAATACACAATGAAGAACTTCCCGATAAATTCCCTCAGGACTTCGTTCATCAACCTCATAAAGGTACTTRGTGCATTTGTCAAACCAAACGGCATGACTAACCATTCATAYAGTCCTTCGTTGGTCTTGAAGGTTGTTTTCCACTCATCGCCTTCTCTCATGCAGATCTGGTGGTATCCGCTTTTCAAATCAATCTTTGAAAAATACTTTKCCCCACTCAAGCAGTCCATCAKATCATCCACTCTCGGCAGTGGAAACCTGTACCTGATGGTTATCTTRTTTATCACTCTTGAATCGGTACACATCCTCCAGCCTCCATCTTTCTTYGGACTGAGTACTATCGGAACARCACATGGGCTTAAGATTTCCCTGACTAATCCTTTGTCCAACAACTCCTRGACCTGCTTCTTGACCTCCTCATTCTCTTGCGACGTCAATATATATGCGGCTTTGTTCGGTAAACTAKCTCMTGGTATGAGGTCTATATGGTGACTCACACTTCTCATTGGTGGTAACGAATGGGGTAATTCGTCCACTATGATATCAGCGAACTATTCCAATAGTTCCTRAACATCATCTGGCAAATAATCCATTCTTGTGCTAGTCAGAACAATCCTCGGTTTTTTGACCACAAATAATTGTGGATCTTCTTTCTTCTTAACCTCTATAAGAAGTTCCTTTCCACTCATGAGAAGTACTGTGTTTCTTACTTCCGGCTTCACCTCCTTATCTTTTATCGGAAGCAACATATGGGTTCTCCCATTCTTCTCTAGAGTATATGTGTTCATTCTCCCATCATGAATCACATTTCTATCATATTGCCATGGTCTACCCAGCAATAAATGACATACATCCATGGGAATAACATCACATAAGATCTTATCATTATATCCTCCTATCTTAAATTCAACCAAGCATTGTTTAGTAACAGTTACCTGGTGTCCTTTTTGTAGCCATGAAACTCTATATGGACTCGGATGATCAATCGTCTCCAGCTCCAGCTTCTCTACCATCTCTGTAGATACGAGATTATTCGTGCTACCGCTGTCAACAATAACCTTGCACACCCTATCCTTAGTCTTGCAAGTTGTTCTGAACAGTCTGGTCCTTTGGACTTAACTTTCCACCTCTTTCTCAGGTGTCAAAAGGACTTTATGCATCGCAAGCAACCTTCCGCCTTCTGCATCTTCAGCTTCAAAATTACACCTCTGCGCCTCGGTGATGTGAGATTCTCCATTGTCCTTCTTCTTTTCTGGACACTCAAATGACCTGTGCCTATTCTTACCACATGTGAAACATGTGATTACTCCTCCTCTACCTCTTCCTCTCCCTCTGGTATGAGGAAAAGTGTCTGCGTCAGCATATCCTCCTCCCTATTCTGTATGTTGTCCTCTCTGTTCTACATATGGTTGTCGCTGTGAGGTCCCACCTCTTTCAACTCTACCCTGAGGTTTCTTCCATTCCTCCTTGGGTTTCTGAGTTCTTTCCTTGGCAATTGCCTTGCCTATGGGATGACTTCTGCCTCGCCCTCGCTGACCTTGCTTTTGGATCATCTTTTATTCTGCTTTCAAATCCATCTGATAAGAATCCTCCACCGTCCTGATGGTAACCATGCTTAATTCATCTTGAATGTCGTGTCTCAAACCATTCAAATATTTGGCCACCTTCTCATCATCGCTCTCCCGATGACCTGCTCTGATGTTCAGTCGATAGAAATCTTCTGTGTATTCTTTCACTATCATAAGCTTATGTCTCAGGTTTTGCATCCTCCTAAACAAAGTAATTTGGTAGTCTCTTGGGATGAACTTCGCCTTCATCTTCGCGATCATTCGATCCCAACTTTTGATCTTCTGCTTGCCTTTGCAGCGTCTGTCAACTTGTATCTCGTCCCACCACAATGTTGCATGTCCTTTCAAGCGCGTGAGAGCATGTATGACCTTCTTATCCTCTTCGATATATTCATAATCGAAATAGGTGTCAAGAGCTCTAATCCAATCTAGTAGCTCTTCTGCATCCAGATTTCCCTCGTAAACTGGAATATCCATCTTTTCCTTCGCACCCATTCTGGCGATAGCTTTAATCAATCACTCCGTTGATGCATCTTCGGTTGCAACTTCCTCCTCACGTTCAGCCTCCATTTCGTTGTCGGAATCACTAAGATCCCCTGCACTAGCTATGCGTCTCTGAGTTGTCTCCATCTCCTCGAGTCCTGATCGGAGATCTCTCATCTGTCTCTCCATTTCTGGATTTCCTACCAGCCTGCCTCTTCTCCGCACCTCTCTATCCTCTGGATCGAGTGATTGTCTCTCTCTTCTGGGCGGCATGGAGAACTTCTCCTCCTTCGCTACAGAAAGCGAATAACTTCCTGTGCTCTGATACCAAACCTGACGTTGTGTATCAGAGTACTCCTTACCTCTTATGCCTTCCTCGCCTGAAATATATAGACAGGAATCTAAGGCTCTGATACCAAACCTGACGCAGCCGCACTCCTCGGAGCACGTCTGCTTCAACAGGATCTTCTTCCTTCTTGGCCCGAAGAACTCCAAGGTTCTTCTATTTCCCTATCGGGAAATCTGCACCCACAGTTCTCTTCGCGCGATCCCCCTTCCTTGACTTATCGGAGGATCAGAACTCGCAGCTTCACGAGTCTTTGGTTGATGACTGGGCTCTCGAATCCCCGAGACCCGATGTGTCAATCAACGCTGACTTCCCCTTTCTTCTATCGGGACTTCGTTCTAGTGACACTTCACTACTCGCCACATCAAACACTCGGTTCTCCAACCCCCAATACTCGATGCACCGAAACACTGACGTGCATGTGAGTTGACCTTTCAATGGTCCCCTATCTCGTCGGGACTTCGAAACTTGCGGGATTGTGAATACTAACACGAATACTTCGAGACTTCTCGCGGTGAGATTCTGATGACTCGCGTCACCTGTCCACATCACCAGCTCCTGTGGCCCACACTATTTATGAAGCCGTCGGGATATCGCTTATCGCAAGATTGCAATTCCCGTGACCCTATGCCTGACTCTTTCCTCGTGAAACTCCAATAGGCAATTCCGCGATCAATCCAACGACCCTGATGGACTTGGATCAACGACTCTGCTCTTCTGAAATTTTATCCTCTCCACACTTGCGCTGTAACTTTCTCGTGCCTCTGGGAGATCTAACGATCCACAGATCCTCGTGAAATATCCTCGAAGGATTTCGACCGTCTGTCCCTTCCAAATTAAATCTACGAAATGACGAGACGCTCTTCCACATAACTCGTCACCCTGCGCGCAAACTTGCGACACTCCTTTCAGCTATCAAGGTACAACTTTCCCTCTTCGTCCTTCAACGAATTTGAAGGCCTATCCTTCCTGAACTTTTCTCACAACTTTCGAGTCTCTTCAGGAAATTCTTGCACGCACTCCTTGCGACAAATCTTCATCAATGTCTAAGTGTTGAAGCTTCAACTCTGTGCACATCTGCAGTAGCAGTCTTAATTCCCTTTGCTCAGAATCACAACTCTGAGTCTTAACTTGGCCCGCGCACTCTTTGCATGACTCTTCTACTCAACTGTACTTCTGGGAACTTAGAACAAAATTTATCTCTATCTGAAGCCCTCTGTCAACGCACTCCTTGCGGACAAATTCAACTACACTCCTTGCAGGAATTCTCTGGCTCAGAATAGAGAAACAATTGAACCTAATTCCTTCTTCCTCTCAAACTTCAATCTCACCATGAAATCACATACACAGCATATAAAAGCAAATGTATAACAGGAAGCAAACATTCATGAGCATAACATCAATACCCAGAGAAACAACACAAACCATGAATTTGAATCAAAGCTTTCTTCTTATTAATTCAAATGTCTGTACATGGGTGTTCTTCATACACTTATTTTCTTGCTCTGTTCTTTTCCTGAATGCTACTCTATCTCAGGCTAATGTTACAATGATACAATGAGGGTGTCTATATCTGTTTTCCCTCTTGGACTCTAAAGCTATCAAATCTAGAATTAAATTCCTATCTACCAGCATTAAATCTATTAAATGACGACTATCTACTCAAAGGACGAGAGCTATCCGCTCAAGGTCCATTACAATATACAAAGTGTGCCTTCATAAATCCAAACATTAATGTTTGCGCAACAATATCAAGGTGTTTTCAAAATTTGTGCTGGCATTGTCCAGCTGTCTTCCACTCCGCGCTAGCTCGCTTGATGGTTTGGTGATGCTCCTACATCACTCCTTGTGGATAAAGTCCCAAATCCTTTAGGTGAAATTCTCCTTATGGATAAGGTCTCAAATCCTTCAGGTGAAATTCTCATCCCAAGTGATGTTATTGTGTTCTTGGTAAAACAAATTGTGAATTAGATTTAGATAATAATCTAAAAATAAATATAGAACTGTCTATGAAGAAAATTCACAAATCCCCATATTAAGTTATTATTCCAATGAAATACTTATCTCAGTGTGGATAAAGTCCAAAATCCTTCAGGTGAAATTCTCCTTGTGGTCAAGGTCCCCAATCGTTCATAAATTATCATCCCAGGTGATGTTATTTGATCATATTTAAAGAGCAATAAAATACTAATCTCCTCAGCAGTTAAATACTTCTCTCTTCTTTTGTAGTGGTCATATAATCAAATTCCACAATTCCCTTTCAAACTAAAGGACTCATAAATCTCCATATTAAGACATTCTTCTAAAAAACAACTTTTTATCTAAAAATGATCAAAAATCTCCATTTTAAAAACCATTCTTCCGAAAAATACTTATCTCCTCATTTTGCGGTGAAATAGATGTTCTCATATAATCTTGCAAGTACAAACAAAACACAAATCTGCACATGTATATTAATTCATTATTCAAAAACCATTTAAATGGGATGTATTCATATTAAATATAATGAAATGCTCTTTGAAATTATGTGTGAACTTATTTGTAAATTTAATTGAATGTTGATTTGTGTGATTAGTAACCAATTTAGTTAAGAGTTTGGCAATGATAATACCCTGACAATACGCTGGCAAGAAGAAATTTACTTCATTGTATGTAGAAAACACAATTGTCCATACTACATCATTCTTGGACAAGAAAGCAGGGAATGCAATCGAAGAAAATTTAAAAACTCTCTCTTTTCTGATGTGGGATAGAGTCTGTTCTCAAATATTCAAATGTTCAAGTTCAAAATTAGGTCTCCATCATGATCTAACCTTAAATAAATTTGAATGTACACCATTTAAGAAAATGATAAAATTATCTAGGGGTTGTATATATTTCAAAATAATTGATCAAAGCGTTGAAAATAATTGATCAAAGCGTTGAATAGGAAAGACTAAACTAAAAATTTGATAAAAGTCAAAAACATACATTTATGAATCATCCTCAATGAACACATCCTCCCCAAATTTGGGTGCTTCCTCCTCAATCCCAGTCTCCCTCCCAAGCATACTCTCAGGTAGTCTCTCCTTTACATTAGCGTATATAACACATTTCAAATTTGAAATTTTGAAAAATTAAATTTAAATGATTAAAACACATTAAATTTAAATTATTTTAAGATATTAAATGATACCTGTGAACTCCCAGCCTCTTCAAACTCTCCTAATGAGAATTGAGACAATCTTGCCCAAGTAGTAGGATATGGAATTGGGATCTGTGAACAATACAACTAAGAACTAAATCTAGGATTCAATGTGTTCACAATTATACAAAATTATAAATGTTGTTGATCTCTTATTCAAAAGAATGGAAATTTAACAACTATTAGAAAACACATACCTAATTCAACCCATCCAAATTTAAACTTATCGAATCAGGTCCCCTACCTACTGGAGATTCATTTAACATATTTCCATACTACAATTAATGGAAATAACAAGTTTATTATTTCTATAGATGCAATGATATCTAAATCTAGAATTATAAGTAAACTGTTAGAAAATGCGTCAAAATTTTGGTAACTAGAACACATACCAATCTGTGGTTCGGGTCATCATTCTAAATGACCTTCTTCCAACCATCTCGATAAAAAATTTCATACTCCAAAATATCTTATTGTAACGTCCCCTTCGTTACGTCTATGAATAGCGAAGCACAATAAGAAATTTACAACATCACATAATTCATATCAATGCAAAAACACCTGACATCATAACCTAAGGGACACATGATCACAATATAAACAAACTCTACAATATCATGGCTGANAATTTTCCTTTGCTCGCTGACGGTTGATGCCAACATCAACACCATAAACAATTGCTTCCAAATTTTCTTTGATTGCACTCTTGGCCTCTTTTCCAGCCTCTGATGTAGCCTGCAACTATGAAAGTGAAACAAATGCCCCTATTGGACGGGGTACTAAAGGTTGTGGAGGCCTCAGCATTGCCACACTTCAATATTCCCCTTTGCGATCATATGTACATCCTTTACCAGTCCAATAATATTTGGATGGTAGGCTAGTATAATCAGGGTGCATGTGCAAGAAAAAATCTGCAAAAAAATGTCTTGCAAAATAGTGTGGAATCTCATCGTTCCATGACAATTAACCATATGCCACCAAAAATTTGTTATACAGATTTCTTGCAATGTCAGGGTGCTTAAAATATTGAACCTTCAACATCTTTCACTTTGGGCCCTCTTTGAAATTGAACATGGAAATGGTGTCTTCTTTTGAGAATCTATTTTTTACTGCCTCCCATTTATCATGACCCATCACCTCAGAATTTCGCTGCCTCATTAAATCGACAAAGTTATCAGTGTTTGGCCCCATCTTTTGATATGCACCCATAAATTTTTCCAATGAATGAAAAACAATTTGTAAACTTTGTTTTCTCTCCTGAGGGAGTTCCAAGACCACTAAATCATTTTCCAACCTATTTTCAACACCTGAGCATTGATAAAGCATCATTGCTTCAGTATTCCCTTCCCAAGGAAGTTCATCACCAACATCTGAAGGATAGGTGGGCGTAGGCATGCAATCTTTTGTTTCTTGATAGTGAGGCCTCATAAATCCACCTTCACCCTCTGCACTGACATTTTAATCTTCGTGACAACCACTCTCATTTTTGGCCCTTTCTCTAAATTGATTTTCTACAAACACATTTGAAAGAAACTTCAAGATTTAACCTCACATAAATTTAAATACAAAAACAATCAACAAAAATAAACAAAATATAATAAACTTACCAGAAATATTATCTTGTCGAGAGGTATTCCCTACATTCTCAGTTGTAGGTTTCTCAATGTGCAACCTATATAAGAAGGTTCCATCCATAGCACTGGCTTGAGCAGGTTCTGCAGTTGACCTATTTACAGACACGTTTGAAAATCTCCTCTAATGAGATTGTTGTTGCTCACTCGGAGTCTCAGTCGAAGAAGGAGTTCTTGTTCTTCATTCTGGAGAATACCTAGAGCATTTGCGAGGAATGTTTGGAGAATCCTGTGTCGACATCTCTCCTCAATATCTATCCACAATGTAGAGTTTATCAATAAAAATGCAAAGATGTACACAATTTCAAGCCATTAAAAACGTAGAGATAAATTGAAGTTTTAATCAATCAAGCCACAGAGGTACTCGCTCAATAGAAGGCACAAATACTAGAAATTCATCCATGAATCAATGACCTCAAATATAAGTAAGGGGTTCATAGAAAGCATGGAAAATCCTTATCCTTCACTCATCATCCATGCACAAAAAAGAAGGGCATTTGAATCTATAGGTCTTTAAACACCGAAGTGTCGACCATTGATTCGGCTCTTGGACGACTGCTCAAGCACATAGTGATGACTAAAGAGATAAGTGACAAAAGATAAAACCACAATATTTTTATAATAATCAATAAAATCCACACAGAGAAGTCATTTAAATCAAAATTTGGGTTCCCCAAGGGAAATCAATTCAAAAAAACAACAAGCAAGGGGATTCATTAAAAGTTTTGTATGGTTGGATCCACTAAGAAAAATGTATTAGAAAATTTCTTTAATATTCCTTAAAAGTTCCCTATGGTTGGATCCACTAATACCACATATAATGCAATGCATTAGAATCCCCAAAACAAAGAGTTTAATCTTCATAACCTCACACACCCACTAATAACATAAGAAATATTTAGTAAGTGGTGCACAACAACTTGTTATGTGTTTAATCTTGGCACATAAGAAATATTTATTTCCTAAGTGGTGCACTCTTATCTGATCACAGATTGGATATTGTTATATTATATAACATATGAACTGTGGAAATGTTATATTATATAGTTGGATCACTTGAGATATTTAAGGACAAATTGTTGGATAGTTGTGGATATGGTTGAACTAAATACATAATTGTGAAATACTTTATGGTCACCTAAAGTTACATAAAGGGACCTAGTTGTATTATAAGCTAAGGGATTTCTACATTGAGAGGATAACTACCCAAAAATAACTCAATAGCATGTGCATATTCTTTGAACATGCTTCAATCCACGAAGACAACATATATATTCCTTATAACATTTATTTAAGAATCATTAAAAGTAACCTATGATTGGATCCAATAAAAAAATGTATTAGAACATTTATTTAAGATCCCTTAAAAATTCCCTATGGTTGGATTCACAAAGACCACATATAATGCAATGCATTAGAATCCCCAAAACAAAGATTTTATATTCATAACCTCACACACCCACTAATAACATGAGAAATATTTAGTAAGTGGTGCACAACAACTTGTTATGCCTTTAATCTTGGCACATAAGAAATCTTGCTTTACTAACTGGTCCACTCTTGTCTGATCACAGATTGGATAATGTTATATTATAAAACATATGAACTCTGCAAATGTTATATTACATAGTTGGATCACTTGAGAGATTTAAGGACAAATTGTTGGATAGTTGTGGATATGGTTGAACTAAATACATAACTATGAAATACTTTATGGTCACCTAAAATTACATAAAGTGACCTAATTGTACTATAAACTAAGGCATTTCTACATTGAGTGGATAACTACTCAAAATTAACTCAATAACATGTGCATATTCCTTGAACATGATTCAATCCACTAAGACAACATATATATTCCTTATAACATTTTTTTAAGAATCATTAAAAGTTCCCTATGGTTGGATCCACTAAAAGAATGTATTAGAACATTTCTTTAAGATCCCTTAAAAATTCCCTATGGTTGGATCCACAAAGACCACATACAATGTAATGCATTAGAATCACCAAAACAAAGAGTTTATATTCATAACCTCACACACCCACTAATAACATGAGAAATCTTTAGTAAGTGGTGAAAAACAACTTGGTATTCCTTTAATCTTGGCACATAAGAAATCTTTCTTTACTAAGTGGTGCACTCTTGTCTAATCACAGATTGGATAACGTTATATTATAACATATGAACTGTGAAAAAGTTATATTATATAGTTGGATCACTTGAGAGATTTAAGGACAAATTGTTGGATAGTTGTGGATATGGTTGAACTAAATACATAACTGTGAAATACTTTATGGTCACCTAAAGTTACATAAAGGGACCGAATTGTACTATAAATTAAGGGATTTCTACATTGAGTGGATAACTACCCAAAATTAACTCAATAAAATGTGCATATTCTTTGAACATGGTTCAATCCACTAAGACAACATATATATTTCTTATAACATTTCTTTAAGAATCATTAAAAGTTCCCTATGGTTGGATCCACTAAAAAAATGTATTAGAACATTTCTTTAAGATCCCTTAAAAATTCCCTATGGTTGGATCCACAAATACCACATATAATCCAATGCATTAGAATCCCCAAAACAAAGAGTTTATATTCATAACCTCACACACCCACTAATAACATGAGTAATATTTAGTAAGTGGTGCACAACAACTTGTTATGCCTTTAATCTTGGCACATAAGAAATCTTGGATTACTAAGTGGTGCACTCTTGTCTGATCACAGATTGGATAATCTTATATTATCAAACATATGAACTGTGAAAATGTTATATTATATAGTTGGATCACTTGATTGATTTAAGAAAAAATTCTTAGATAGTTGTGGATATGGTTGAACTAAATACATAACTGTGAAATACTTAATGGTCACCTAAAGTTACATAAAGGGACCTAATTGTACTATAAACTAAGGAATTTATACATTGAGTGGATAACTACCCAAAATTAACTCAAGAGCATGTGCATATTCTTTGAACATGGTTCAATCCACTAAGATAACATATATATTCCTTATAACATTTCTTTAAGAATCATTAAAAGTTCCCTATGGTTGGATCCACTAAAAAAATGTATTAGAACATTTCTTTAAGATCCCTTAA
>ML783502.1:1581251-1607044 GCA_009831015.1 Picea engelmannii
AAGATTATTTTGAGTGATTCTTAATTGTCACAAAAGTTATGGTGGTAATGAAGCCTATTTCTATAAATAGTAATGTGAGTTTTAATGACATATATATTTCAAAGAAGATGCAATTGAGTGAGTCTTTTAATTGTCACAAAATTAATGGTTATAAAGGGTAATGTCATGCTATCCACACAGATTCTGTTAAAAATAACCTTTCGACCGAAAAGTCTTTCGGCCGAAATATGCTTACCATGGGAAAAACAATCATCCGGAAAATCTTGTACATGACTATCGAGGGCACCGTTCAATTTAGCATGAAAACTTTCGGCCGAACTCGGACGAAAAATCCTATCTTTTGGCCAAAAGAAAAAAGAGTTCGACCGAAAAAATGTTGCGAGGAATTTTGGAGACCTGATTCTCACAAAAGTGTTACCCAACTTCATGATTTTACCCTTTCACATTTGGATTATCTCTAGAGTTAGTTCAATATTGTTAAAACTCCAACTTGTTTCAACAAAGGAAGGGATGGAAGATGCGAGATGGAATTAAGGGTTTAAATGGAGTCTGGTGATTTACTTTATTTATTTGTTTGCATTATTAGTTGTTAACATTTTAAAAATTACATTAGGAACATCGCTTGTTATTATCGTTTACATATGAGATATGTGTGTGCTATCTATGTCTAAATATCCAACACACATACAATATTATGGTTCAATAAACACATTAGTTACTAATGTCTCTAGGTTATCAATGAATTAATTAATAAGTTGTCAATTTGAAGTTATATTATATGAATATAAATATCATCAATAAGATAATAATTAGTTCCCAAATTTAAATATTAAATGAAGTTATAATAATTAGTTCCCATCTAAGGCTCTTTTATTTCTATATTAGACTTTATTATCCAAAATGAATTATTCATTATAATTATTCCTTTAGTCAAAGGGTCACTACAATTGGAAAATACCACCAAAATGGGAGACAAGTTCCTTTTTGAGGTGTTTACAATGATAAGAGTCTATGGTTTGGAAGAGAAGCCATATCAAAAGTGAGTGTTGAATTTGGTAGAGAAGCCATATCAAGAGACTAAAAAAAGTGAAATTCATTCAGTTACTGACTAAAACGCCAAGCATATTAAATTAATAATTGATCGGATGAATTTCAAGGAAAAACCAAATCTACACAAGCAGGCGCAAAGACTAAAAATTCATCCATTAATCAATCAACTCAGAGATAAATAAGATATAGACGACATAGAAAATTATTATCCTTCACTCATCAGCCATGGACAAAAAAGAAGGGCATTTGAATCTATAGGTCTTTAAACACTGAAGTGATGACCATCGATTCGGCTCCTAGCCGACTGCTCATGCACAGACTGATGACTAAAGGGATAAGGGACAAAAGGTAAAACCACAATCTTTGCATGATAATCAATAAATCCCACACATAGAAGTCATTGAAATCAGAAGTTGGGTTCACCAAGGGAAATCAATTCAAGACAACAACGATGGGATGGTATATGTGATATGGGATGGTAGACTTTAATGGTTGAGATAAGTCTAGACAACCTCATTATATAATTAGAATCAAAGAGTTCCAAAACCACTAGAGACAAATAATGTGGTTGACCAAGAAACATTGCCATGGTTTAATCCTTGTGGTTTACCACATGACCAATACACTTGTTTAGTTGCCAAAGAGGCTTTCCAACAAGCAAAGTGAAGATAATATTGATCAACCAAATTATCTAAATAATCATGTGGGTGAATGGAAAAGTATGATCGACAATGTCTCTAATGATCAAACAAATGAAAGAATCATTGATACTAGCATCATTGATAGGGAATTATCACCCAATCCTTCCCAAGAGGAAGTCAAGAGGAGAATTTGTGAGAAGGATTGGGTTACTTACGAATGTAGGGGTAAAAAAATTCAAAAATAAGCCAAAAGTAATCCAAATCAAAGTAACCAATCCAAATCCCAGTAATCAAAATCAAATAAATCCACGTAAGTGACCACATGGAACTCCTAAAGAAACCCAACCAACTCAAGTTATGAATTGTTTTTGCATAATTGTATGTTGGATTTTAGGGCATTAAAAATGTTATGCCAATAAAATTTATGAAAATATTAGGACTTGAAACCACCAAACCTTATAGTAAACAACTTGACGGTTTCATTCCTTGGCCCTGAGATCCTTGAAGAAGAAACCAATGTGAAAAGTAATTTTTTTTAAGAAATTCTATCATTTAGATATTAAAATGACATCTTAATGACAACATATGCATTATATTTTAAGAGGAAAAATAGCATACCATTATTAGTGATTTTTTTTATTTATATAATTTTCTCATGAATTAAGGTTATATATTTTGGAATCTTTAATTCAATTTTCTAAGTTTCAACATTTTACACCAAATTCTAATATGTTGTGCATGTACCCACTAATTCTTCCTAGTAAAGAGATTGTCTTTTTTTATAGATTTCTATTACAATTGCCATGTGATAAGAGGAAAGCATTATCTTACATCAACCCTTACATTTTTTCCTTTAAAGAAAAGATAATATAGTTTATTCATAATCTCATTAGTTGAGTTTCATTTGCATTATGAATGTCTTAAAATACATCCCAAAATACATCTTAAATAAACTCAAATTTAATCACCATGGTTTTCATCAACATATGCATTAACATAAAACAATGGTCACATTAAAAATGGTTCCATGAATGTAACAACCATTGTATAACTCTATGCATGCAAATCCAATTTTAGATGTTAGTTTAAAAAATAAACACATTATTGTAGAAGTTGTTTGTATCAAAAAATAAGAGAACAATGTTGTCACAACAAAACTATATTTATTGTTCTCTATATCAATGCAATTGTAATGAAGGTTTTCTTTAAAGTTAAATACATAAACACACACTAAACTGGGAGTTGATTTGATTCTCATCCACGAACTTCCTAAAACTACTTAAAAAGACAAATCACATCAAAACATTTTATACTTGACAACAAATAACTAAATATTAATACACAAGACAAGTAAGAGTGATTTTGAAAATGTATCGTAAAAAATAGGTGTAGTCCAATAATAACAACTTAATATTTAAAAAGACACAATTAAGGAAAACATAACAATGGTATTACATAATCACTACTTTCTAAATTCATATGTGTTGACATAATTTTGTCAACGTTGTACTAATTTTTCTCCTATTGCAGCAACTACTATAGCCATATTTTTATATCTCAAGCCTTTTGTTAGGTCTGTGAAATATTGTGATATGTACTAGGTCCTTTATGGTGATGTTTCTTTATAGTTGTTGTAAGAGTCTAATTTTGTTCAGTTTGGGCACTATTTAGGGTAGTGGTGGCCCTGTAGCAGTCATGCTTAGCCTCTAGTCTCACTATTTATAGTTAGAATAGCTAGTCTATGTTCTGTCTATTTTCTGCAACTCTCTCTATTTGCTTAGCGGTTGTATGGATTTCATATGGAACTGGGACTTTGTTACTGGTTGTAGATCTACTTATATTGTTGCTTGGGGTACTACATGGACATGGTCGAATATGGACTTGTCCATGTAATTTGACATGCCCGAAATTGGGCTTGTCCCTATACATGGACAGGGCAATATTCGTCCCTGTCCATGGACAGGGGCAGGTCCAAATTCGGGCGTGTCCATGTACATGGACAGGGACGAATAAAGCCCTATCAACATTCTAAACTCAAATTTTTAACTAAAAATTTAAATTTTCTAAAAATTAAACATTTCAACATATTTCAAATTCGGCCCTGTTTAAAAATTGAAAATTTGGCCTTGTTTAAAAATTGAAAATTCGGCCCTGTTTAAAAATTGAAAATTTGTCCTTGTTTAAAATTTAAAATTTGGCCCTGTTTAAACATATTTTAAACATGTTTAAAAATTTTAAATTTAAACTTATTTAAACATAAGGGATAGACCCATACTCGGCCCTATCCATGTACAAGTACAAGCCCAAATTTGGGCATGTCAATGTACATGGACAGGGTTGAATAAGGCCCTGTAAAAAATAAAAAATTAACATCTAAATTATAAAATTTAAATAGAAATTTAAAATTTAAACCAGAAATAGAAATTTAAAATTTAAATTCTAAAATTCCAAAATAACTTTAACTTCTAAATTCTAAATTCTACATAGACAGGGTCGGTTTAGTTGTATTTGTCAAATTATGCAATCTCTACTTTGTTCTTTGTTTAAAAATTATTTTATTTCTTGCCCTGTTTTTATAGCAGATCGAGGTTTTATTTGATGAGATTAAAATTTCTTTTGGTTTCTTACTTCACAGTAAAAATTGGCCCAAATTTTACAGACACAACTATGGGGAGGATTTCACAAGGAACCAAGCTTCTTACTGAAGGTGGATATGAAAAAAAAAATCGACAGACTTTTGAGATTATTCATGCTATTTGTCAAATTTTGCAGGGCCTGTTATAGGAACACTATATTTGTCTACTGTGAAGATTGATTTTTCCAGTGATAGTCCTCTTTCTTATTACCATCATCCTGGTTAGACTGAATGGAGTTATCATATGGTATGATCCTTTAATAGACAATTTCCTTGGGAAGTGTAACCGAGAACTAGTAGAAGAGGATAACGAAAATGAATGCACAATAAAGATAGCTCGGGGATAGGGAATCTCAATGTAGTGATTGAGAATGGCTCTAGATACATGCAATGCATGGAGAATTTTTAAATGTCTTGTACTTATGCAGAAAATATATACAAGCACATTACGCAGTTGATAATGCATAGAAATAGGGTACCTAAATGGCATTAAAGGTACATTGTAAATTCACAGGGCCATATTCGGCCCTCTCCATGTACAAGTATAGGCTCGAATTCGGACCTGTACCTGTACATGGACAAGGTAGAAAGCAATCTAAATAAAAATTTAAATCCTAATTTAAAAAACTAAATTGTAATTCTAATCTAAATTGTAATCTAATTTTGTCTTTCTTCTAAAGTTTAAAATTTACACAAATTTAAACATTATGGACAGGGCCATATTCGGCCCTGTCAACAATCTAAAAAACAAATTTAAATCCTAATTAAAAATCTAAATTCTAATCTAATTTAAATTCTAATCTAAAATCTAATTCTAATCTAAACATAATTGAATGACGTTCGTTGCTCCAACTTCCACAGCACCGTTGTTGCTCCAACGTCTGCCCGCAGGAAATTCCCCCAGCAAACGCCAACAAAAACAACAAATTCCAAATGCTCTCCGCACAAACTTTATACAGAATAACCTATGTACTCGCAAAAACTATGACAGGAGTGATGTGTGGGTAATATGTAAAGATTTGTTCAGACGAAAGATGTTTCGGCCGAAATATATTTCGGCCAGAATATCTTTCAGCCGAAAAGACATTACAGGGTGAAAAAATATTCGTCCAGCTAAAATTGTACATGGAAATCGAGGGCTTTGTCTGGGTATCGTTCGATTTGACGTTCAAAGGTTCAGCCGAAAAATAGTACTTTTGGCCGAAAAAAATTAGTTCGATCGAAAAAATGATTTTTGGAATTTTGGAGACCTGATTGTCACGAAAGTGTAACCCACCTTCATGATTCCACCCATGAATATTAGGGAAACTCCCCAGTTTCTTCCTACAATCACTCGTCTCTATCCCTCATCATCAGTCAAACTCAACTGTTTCGTCTTATAGTTGAGTATCGCATCATGTGATTCCAACCAACCCATACTAATCATGATGTCATAATATCCTAAGATCATGATGTACAGGTTGTCCTTCATGACAAAATCTACCAAGTTAAGGGTACAGTCTATAACCTTTCCTCCAACCTTCTTCTTGGATTTCGAAGCCATTTCCATGTAGTTAAACTCATCTTATTTGAATGCCTTTACCTTAATTCTCTTTAGCGCTGCACTAGAAATAAATCTCTTTGTAGCACCTTGATGTATCAAAATACTAAAGTTCTGGTCAACGATGCTACCTCATGTCTCGAGAATAATAGATTGGTGCACGGCCTGGCGTGTATTCACTGCTACATGAATTTGGTGGGCCTTGCCCAAATCTCCTACTGTAGTGTGTTTGGTTGACCTGATTTCTCTGTCCCTCTCAACAAGATAGTCACGTTGGTAATGTGTCTCACCACATGTCCAACATCCACTCTTCATTCAAGTACTCGTAGTCCCTGAAGCAGAAGCTGATGGCGCACCCTCCTGAAACCTTGGTCTATTCTGTTAGACAGGCCCGAACTGCTACTGTTGTGGACAACATTGTTTTTGGTGTTGTGGTCCTCTGTAGTGAGTTTTTTATTGAGGTGTCGGTCACCGTGGAGTTGTGAACATGGATCCTCTTGGAGTGCCTTGATACCCTAATGGATGCCTATCTGGTGTATGATGTTTTTGTGCACTAGATGTCTCATGTTCCGTCGGTCTCACATGAGTCCTACTCTGACCCCTGTTGATCAACTCTTCCTCAGCTATGACAACCTTTTGGAAAACATTGTGCAACGTATGAGGCATCAATATCCTCACTTTCACACAAATGTTGACGTTAAGGACAAACACAAAATCGTTGACCTTGATCTTTTATGTGATCAAATGTAGAGCATACCTAAGCAATTCCATGAAATGGGTGTCATACTCGGGCACCATAAAACCGCCCTATCATAAGGCGTTGAACTCATTGAGTTGGCACTCAATGAACTCCTTAGAAAAATACCTATCTCGGAACCGCTCCTCGAACATATCCCATGACATGTCTTCGATTACCATGTTCATTTGTTGTAGGAGTATTTTACATCATAGAAGAGCGTTCCCTTTTAGTTGAAATACTGCCATGCAAACTTTCATGTTGGAGGTGTAGTCACGAAGTGCAAATCACATCACCATGTTCTCCAACCATGCCTCGGAGGCTGCATAGTGCGTGGCACCCAAGAACTCGAGAAACTTGACCTTCTCGACTTCTCGGTGAATGCTACCAGTACCGGCTGGGGAACGCTATGGATCCTCGAGGGGTACAGGCACTTAGGCCTTGTCTCTATCCAGATGTCTAATCAAGGCCTCTGACATCCTCTGAAAGGGCATCATCAACCCAACCACATCCCCCACAACAATATGTTCATGTTCAATGACTTGTTCTTCTCCTTGGGGGTTATACCCCTCGGGCATGGATGTTATTAGAGGCATCATGCCTCCTCCCCTAGCACCACGTCATTTGCCTCCATGATGTCCTCTAACCATGATTACCTACATGGAAACAATTCAATTTAGTTAGCGACAAATTATCAATCAATAGTCTAATATAGTGGAAGGTGTAATGGTCCCAAGTTGCAAGGTTGAACCTTCTCTAATACCATATGTAACAACCCTTCGTTATACCTAAGAAAATTCAAATCACAAAGTTAATTTTTTTTTCGCATTAAGAATTTAACATCAACACATGATCACAACAATGTTTAATCAACAACATTATAAGTAAAAGCAGTACGAGCTACTCATCATGGAAATCACTAATGACACATTCAACGTGTCAACGAATGATAATGACACATAAACATAAATAGTGTATCAGATTAGAACATTATAATCATCTTGAAACAATTCACAACAACATTCAATCAGATAATGAATACAAAATGACTACTCTCCCAACCTACCCTGCAAGGTTATGACCTCCAGGACACATAAGCAATGCTCAAGCCCAAGTTCCAATTGATTTTAACCATTTAAGGTCTCAAGGATGGCGACTATTCTTAGGAAAAAGGAGGTGCCTACATCCCACTAACAAAATCAATCTCAAGCAACTAGCAAAATCAACAACATCCATGATCACTAAATTCATCAATCCATCAATCCCAATCCACAATTAAACATAGCACAAGAGTAATCATTCACATAACTCATCATATACCATATCAATTTTCAATTCACGCAAGAAGTCTAATGTATAAAACAATCACTCATTACATCAATTTTATTCTGTGCAAGAAGTCTGTTATCTAAAACAATCACTCCTTACGTTAAATTTCCATTTGCGCAAGAATTCCAATGTCTACAACAATCATCCCCCACATTAATTTCTCATTCGCGCAAGCAGTCTAACAACTTAACTAGTCATACATCAATGTTAATTTCATGATGCAAGTAAACTAATGACTAAAATAATTCATCCATCCACATTATTCTCAAGATGCATAGAGACAAACAATTTACATAACCAATATTACATCATATAAAAATCACGATGCATAACACCTCTGAAGCATCCACAAAAGTCTGATTACATTAACATGATCAATTAATCGATGCAATTACCTCCTAGGAAGCATTCTAAATATAGTCCAACTGAAATTAGATATATCAATGTTAGATTCAATCACCATCAACCTTATTCATGGCGCTCAAGGGTAATCACATTAAATATTTCTTTTGGGAACTAGTAGTATCCACACACAAGTTCATCCACACACTCTATTATATCAAAGTGCAAGATTAATATTAATACTATTCAATTATCCAAAAACAAAAGTAACATTAAATGAAGCATTAAAATCCTTTTTATATAGAGATATAGACTCTTAATTAAATAATGAATAGATGGATTTTCTCCCTATTCATAATTGCATATTTCTTGACTTTCTAATTTATTAACTGAATCTACATCGAGTGGGTAGATTCGTGCCACGCATAGATAAAAGAAAGGAAAAATGCAAGAACATCATTAATAAATTTATAACGGACAATTATGAAATGCTGGGTGAAATGCATGTCAAGATGAGGTAAAAGGTTAATGTAATACTAAGCAAGAAAACATAGAGATATCATTAGTTATTTGTTGAGGCACAATTACAAAATGTTGGATGAAATGCATGTCAAGCTGAGGTAAAAGGTGAATTTAATACCAAGCAAAAATAAGTATAGATATCATTAATGATTTGTTGAGGCACAATTATGAAATGTTGGGTGAAAGGTGTATCACGCTTAGGTAAAAGGTGAATGTAATACCCAGAAAAAAATGCAGAGATATCATTAATGATTTGTTGAGGCCCAATTCTGAAATTTTGGGTGAAATGCATGTCAAGATAAGGTAAAGGGTGAATGTAATACCAGGAAAAAAACACAGAGATATCATTAATGATTTGTTGAGGCACAGTTATGAAATATTGGGTGAAATGCAGAGTAGATACAAGTTCATCGAGTAAGAAAAGAAAAATGCAGCAAGGAAATGTTGATTGAAGGGAACACAATAATAAAAACATTTTGATGAAGGGTAAGACACATCAGTAAATTTGCTAAGGTGGTATGAGGAAATTTCACTGAGAAATGGAGCCAAATCACTGTGTATTAAAGGTTAAATTGTAAGAGGAGGTAAAAAAAATGTAAGAGGAGGTAAAAAAATGTTGATTTTTAAGGAAAAAAATTGTTGTATGAAGGAAGGTCATATCGATGATCACTTTATTTACCATCTACAATCGAAATCATGTCACAGAGGGTCAATTTCGCAGAGGGAAGATCTGAGATTTAGCAGAGGATTCAATTAGTTTTTCTAATTCACCCAGAAGGATAAAGAAATTTTGTTTTGGATTAAGCAAAAGATTCAAAAAATTTCGATATCTCCCAACAAGGAAAGATAATTCTATTTGGATTTAAAGTGTATATTCAAGGAGTTTTTCCAATTCTCCCAAAAGGATAAAGGAATTTCATTTTTTATTAAGAAGAAGATTCAATTTTTTTCCGGATCACCCAGCAAGGTAAGAGAATTTTATTTCCGATTTAAACTATCAGTTTGAGCTATTGGAAATTTGGATTGAAAATGAAAACAACAAAGATCCACACTATTCCACATCTAATATATAGTGGAAAAATATCAGAGTGGAATCAGAATGAACTTCAGTAAGGAAACGACCTTTCCAGAGAGAAGAATTGAAGGGGAAAATTCGTGGTGAGGATCAAAGGGAAACCAACTCATCTCTAAATAAAAAATTTATTGTTAGCAACTTCACCTAAGAGTACGATTCAGATAGTTCTTTATGTGAAATCAAGGTAATAAGTCATGGCCATATTTCAACTAGAATGGAAAGGATCAACATTTTATAAACAAACATTCAAGATCATAAATAATTAAAAAGGCAGTGAAATCATTTGGAATTACTTCTAGAATTTAAAAAATATTAATCCTTGTATATTCCATCATAAATTTTCAACACGGTAAGAAATGAAAATAAAACATGATTGTACAATATAAAATCCTAATTCAATCACAAATTTCAATAAATATCGTAACCCCCATTTTAGATGCACATGATAATGTCTGCCTGTTAATTGTTGAGACCTCACTGGTACATCCCAACCAATGCTAGGGTTACTCTTCTTCCCCCTTATCCCCTCGAGATGAAAATGGGGCACACACACAACCATAGAAAAATATACCTCCCATCTTTCCTCACAAGGTCAAGCTATCACTCCCTCTCAAGGTGGGTATCCCAACTCTCACAAGGAAAACTAGTCAAAGAAACTTTGGCAACACAAATTTAATCATACATGTCATCCCCCTTCCTCTGCTCAGCCATTTATTTTATATATTTTTTCCTAGTGACCACTTTCCATTTTCACGTTCAATTCATTTTATTAAAAATTAATTATGAATTACTCCCCTCGTACACTTGTCAATCATTCCCTTAGTTGCACCAATAAATTTTCCATTCAATTTAATTAAATGTCAATTTCCCTCACCCATCCTAAAAGTGCTCCTAAAATCACTCCTAATTGTTGCTTTATTCCCTCTATTTCCTTTTTAATGAATGACACCTTTCTAAAACTTAGTTGAGTTTAATTTAGAAAAGTTCTTTAGTTAGACTAGACTATATTCTTTTCTATGTTTTCACATTCCTTTTTACATTTATTTCCTTTCTTATATTAGTTTCAATTTGGTATTCTTTTGCAAACATTTATATAATTAAATATCTAGATATAATTTTTTACTATTTCAATTCCTAACTTGATTTTTCTTCATCCCCCACAATTTATTAAATTTAAAATTTAAGTTTTTAGTCTTCTTACCCACTTTAGAGTTAGGCTCAAAATTTTAAACTAGACTTAAAAATTTTAAGGAGATTTTATAATTAATAAAAAATATTAATTTAATAATTATTTTATGTCCCATAATGTCAAAACAAAAATTGTTTTATAGGCACCTAGGTTCATTGACTCACCTTTATTAAAATCGCAATGTTCCCTTCAAGACAAACTATGTGCTCCAAGGGTCCCACTCACCTTTATTCAAGTTTTATTTATGCAATGTTCCCTTCAAGATGCACTACGTGCCCCAAGGATGCTACTCTCCTTTGAATGATTTTGGTATTTTTCCAACCCTTGGATTCAATACTCCATCATGCGACCTTGTGAGAGACTAAGGGCCTCTAAGGAATAAGGACCCTATCTTATTGCACGCCCCTTAGAATCTTTGTGAACGACTATCTTAGTTTGCCCTCACAACATCGTGGATCTCTCGAACTACGTAATTATTAACCTACAATTTGAGCCATGGCGTGAGTTCTAGTAGGTTGTGGTAGGGTTGTTTCCACACCTCTCCCTCAATATATTGTTGTTTTTCATGGCCCCTTTACTCCTTATGTGAGTATGATTAGCAAGCAATTGTTAGGTTGCATCCATCAACGAAACATTGTCAATGATCCATAAACAACATCATAATATACCCGATCATATGTCACTTATGCATAAATAGAAATACCCAAACCATATACAGTCTACTCCCTGACCCAATTCGGATTCCAAGGAGGTCCATTGATGCCATCGACATCCTCAATCTATCAAGTGTCCTACACACTCAGGAGAAACTCGTCAATAGCACTTGCCTATACATAAATATCAAATAACATAACATCATAATCTACAACATCATCATCAAAATCCATAAGGGAAACAGACAACCATATAATGAACCGAATCACTTGCACTCAAGTGTACTCAAAGAATAAGTCAAATCATGTGCATGCAAGAGTGAGATGTTACACAATGTCTTGAGGATTACTATTGGATTTCCTTCCTTCAAGATTTAACCGTTCCATATTTACATATAATGACTTAACCAAGCTGGTTAACTCAACAACCTTTGGATCAATACCTGAAGCATCTGAAGAAGAATATTATATTTTATGATTTCTCATATCCTTGTCAAATATTTCCCTCAACTTATCTTCTTCTAGTGTATTTGATTCAAACTCCACGGAAACATCTTTCATATGAGCCAATGTTGCAGACCATCTTTCTCTAAACAATAAAAAAAAATCTGGGTCAAAAGAACTTGCATAAGTTATTTTTGCAGAGGTCTCAGTTTCCTTAATATCAATACGAATTTTATTGTACATCTTGTTAAATATTTTTGATAAATATAAAATTGATTCACCCTCTTTCCTTTTGAGAGCCCCAAATTTTGTAATGTAATACAAGAAATATTTTTTGTCACCCCAATACCTTAGAAATGCATCATCTAGGGCCTCAATTCTAGATGGTGATCGAGGGGATAAACTTCGAAACCACTTATGGGCTTCCCCATCTAGGATTCTAAACATATTCATTTTCAATGTTCATATTATTTTCAAAATTGTAAAAGGAAACAAGATGCTCTTTTGCAGTAATATCTTGTTCTCTAGTAAACTTAGGCATGTACTTAAGGTAATATCCAATTGGGAGAGAATTCATGGGTTGAGGAATCACTAATGGTGCATACTAAGTAGCCACAATGGAATACATTTGGTTTTGAGGAGGATTAATGACGCATCCACACCCTCGGGCACGCCCGCTCACAGGACCTTCTCCCTCCTTGGCCCGAAGAACTTAAAAAGCTCTTCAAATCCCCCTATCGGGAAATTTTTCGCACCCACATAATTCTCCTTAACGATCCCCCTACTCAAATCGGGGAATCAGACTTCGTAGTTTCGTGAGTCCCATGGTTGTGCACCTTGTGCTTCACAATACCCCGAAACCCAATGGGTAAATGCCAACGACTTCCGATTCCTATTGGAAATCCTCCCGTCGGGATTTCGGCACTTATGATGTTGAAATCAACTTGCCTCGCTAGGCCCCGACTCCTGATATGCCTATACACTGATGCGGCACGACACCTGTCCACCACTTTGACACTTGTGGCCCACACTCCCTTTACGATCGGGAAATCGCGGGTTGGAGTGTCGCGATTTCAAATTCACTTGTTCACGGAACTTTCTAAGTCCCAAACCCCTGATGTGGGGTGACACCTGTCCTCCACTCAAGCACTTGTAGTTATTTGGGCGTCACGTTTCGGAGTTTCGCGACCCCTCTTGCAATGATCTTCACGTCACCAAGAATCCCGACACACCGATTCCTGATGCACGTGAGAACAGACTCCTCCACGTCACTATTCCCTCGTCTCTCTATCAAACATCGCGTGATCGTGATTCTTGATGCTGTGATTTATTCACTCTAGGAGTTCACGATGTGTCGAACCCTGACTCCCTTCTAGATTCCTGATGCATGTCCTGCCAAGATCAACGGCTAGGATTTCTCCGGAGTTTCGAGACTAGAAAGACCTCGAACTTTAGGATATTTGAAACCTCGATGGATCCAATATTCCGATGACTCCTCTGGAATTCTTGAGGATGACTAGGTGTTCCTCCTCAGAAATTATCCTCTTGTACGCGAACTGGAAAATATTCTTACAAGCTTCCAACCAGTAACTCCTCCACAGTGCCCTTCAGCAACTTCAAAGTCTTTATCCCTCTTGAGTTCTCTCATGACTTCGAGCCTCAAAAGAGATCGTTTCACGCACTCCTTGCAGCAACTCTGCAAACACTTCAAGTGTTCAGCCTCTCTTGACTCCGCGCACGCCTGCAGCAGCAGTCTTTCGATGCTTCTCTCAAAATCGCAACTTTGAGGCTTAGATTGGCCTATGTACTCCTTGCACGGCTCCTGTAACCCAATTTCACTTTTGGGATGAATGAGAACAAAGGTTATCTCTATCCGAACCCTCTGTCAATGCACTCCTTGTGGACAATTCGACTGCACTCCTTGCAGGAATTCTCTGGCTCAAATAGAGAAACAATTGAAACTCATTCACTCTTCCTCACAGACTTCAATTCCACCATGAAATCACATACACAACATATAAAATCAAATGTATGATAGGAAATAAACATTCATGAGCGTAACATCAATACACAGAGAATAGACACATAACCATGAATTTGAATCAAAGATTTCTTCTATTAATTCAAATGCCTGTACATGGTTGTTCTTTACAGCTCCCTACTTGCTCTTACTCTCATGTTCCTCCAGAATAATATTACAATCATACAATGAGGGTGTCTATATCCGGTTTCCCTCTTGGACTCTAAAGCTAACAACTCTAAAATTAAATTCCTATCTACCAACATTAACTATTTTAAATGACGACTATCTACTAAAGGACAAGAGCTATCCGCTCAAGGTCCATTACAATATACAAAGGTGCCTCTTCTTAAATGACTCATTTAAGATTTGCGCAACAGTTTCCAAGGAAATTTCAAAATTTGTGTTGGCTCATCCAGCTGTCTCCCGCTTCCACGCTGGGTTGCTTGATGAGTTGGCGATGCTCCTGCATCATACTCCCCTGCTTGATAATTTTCATGGGCTCCTATCCATGAGCTCCTGCACGGTTTTTCCATGCTTCTGTATCTCTTCTTCAGTCTCCCAGCTGGCATCTTCCACTGGATGGTTCTTCCATTTGACCAGATACTCATAGTATTCTTTCCTCCTGGTCTTCTTACCCACTCTCTTGTCCAGTATGCATTCCATCTGCGGCTTTTCTACAACTGGAAATTGTTTCATCAACTGGATCACTGGTTGCTTAGTTCCAGTATTTGCTTCTCCAGCCCTGTATGGGTATAAATATGCGACATTGAATATCGAAGATATTCCGATCCCATCCAACAACTCGATCTCATAAGCATTTTCCCTAAATTTTCTCAAGACCTTGCATGGCCCGATTTTCTTCATCTTCAGCTTATTGTATGTTCCCCTCGGGAACCTTTCTTTTCTCAAATGTGCCAAAACCAGATCACCAACTTCAAACTAAAGTTGTCTTCTGTGCTAATCTTCTCTGCGCTTGTATTCCTGGTTTGATTTCAGTAACCTCCCCTTCACCCTGTTGTGAAGTTCTTTCATCACCTCAGCGAATTCCTCGGCACTAGCACTGCTAGTCGCAGTCTGTTCTGAATCCCTCAGTTCAAAAACTCCTCTCAGCTGCATGCCATATACATTCTGAAATGGACTCTGGCATGTGCTCCGATTCACTAAGTCATTGTATGCAAACTCTGCCTATGGTAATATATTGTCCCACTAGCTATGGTGCTCAGTCACCAAGCTTCTCAGCAAGTCTCCCAGACTTCTGTTCACTACTTCCATCTATCCATCCGTTTGAGGATGATAAGAAAAACTAAACGCCAAGTTAGTTCCCATCTTCTTCCATAAGGTCCTTCAAAAATTCCCTATGAATTTTGTGTCTCTGTCCGAAACAATACTTTTCGGCAACCCATGAAGTTGAATGACCTCCTTGAAGAACAGATTTGCGATGTGCATCGCGTCACTGGTCTTCTGGCATGGAATGAAGTGTGTTATATTGGAAAACCTATCCACTACCACAAAGATTGAATCAACACCTCTTTGTGTATTTCGCAACCCCAATACAAAATCCATGCTAATCGCCTCCCATGGCCTCTCTGGTATGGGTAATGGATGATAAAATCCTGCATTCTGCTTTCTTCCCTTCGAATGCTGGAAAATTCGACATTTGTCAATGAATCACTTGACCTCTGCTCGCATTCCTAGCCAAAAGTATGACTCGCTCAGTTTTACAAATGTCTTGTCATGGCCAAAGTGCCCTGCTAATCCACCACTATGTTTCTCTTTCAACAAGTTCGCCCTCATGGAGAAATTTGGAATACACGGTTGATTGCCTCTAAACAACAATCCCTCTTAGATCATATAATATATCCAAGGGCTTATGTCTTTGAGAACTGGATTCTCAGCTGCTTCATATGCTTCTGCAAAATCTGGATCGTCCCTCTACATGTCCCTGAGATTCTCAAAGCCTAAGGTCCTGACTTTGAACCCTTGCATCAACAAACATTTCCTGCTCAAAGCATCAGCCACTTTGTTAGCAGTACCCGAAATGTGTTTAATCACAAATGTGAAATTCTACATATACTCTACCCATTTAACATGTTTCTGATTCAACTTCTCTTGTTGAGTCACAAACTGTAATGCGTGGTTATCACTGTACAAAACAAATTCTTTCGGGATCAAGTAATGTCTCCACTTCTTCAATGCTTGTATGATAGCATAAAATTCCTTATCATACGTGGATTATTTCAATTTCACTTCGTTTAGTTTCTCACTGAAATATGCAACTCGTCTGTCTTCGTGACTCAAGACCGCTCCTATGGCAAAACCGCTTGCATCACATTTCACCTGAAATGTCTTCATGAAATCCGGCAATACCAACACTGGTTGTTTCGTGATTTTCCGTTTCAACAAGTTGAAGCTCTTCTCATCCTCTGTTGTCTAGTGAAAAGACTTATGCCGCTTCTTCACTGTATCCATCATCGCTGCGCTAATTCCACTGAAATTCCTGATGAACTTCCGGTAGAAACTAGCCAATCCGTGAAAACTTCTCACCTCGAAAATATTTCTCGTTGATGGCCAATTATTGATCACTTCTACCTTATCTGGATCCATTCTCAACTCATTCGCCGAAATAACAAAACCCAAGTAAATGAGCTCTATCTTCATGAACGAGGACTTCTTCATATTTAATAACATCTTCTCCTATTGTAGCTTCCTCATCACTGTAGCCAAATGATTTAAGTGTTCTGCCATTGATTTACTGTAAATCAGTATGTCATCCAAATACACAATGACGAACTTCCTGATGAATTCCCTCAGGACTTCATTCATCAACCTCATGAAGGTACTCAGCGCATTCGTTAAGACAAACGGCATAACAATCCATTCATACAAACCTTTGTTTGTCTTGAATGTTGTCTTCCATTCATCACCTTCTCTCATGCGAATCTGGTGATATACTCTTTTCAAGTCAATCTTTGAAAAATACTTTTCCCTGCTCAAGCAATCCATCAGATCATCCATTCTCGGAAATGGAATCTATACCTGATGGTTATCTTATTAATCTCTCTTGAGTCGGTACACATTCTCCAACCTCCATCCTTCTTCGGACTGAGCATTGTCGGAACAGCACACGGACTCAAGCTTTCCCTGACCAATCCTTTGTCCAATGAATCCTAGACCTGCTTCTTGACCTCTTCACTTTCTTGCGGCATAAATCTGTACATGGATTTATTCGACAAACTGGCTCCTGGTATGAGGTCTATGTGATGACTCACACTCCTCATCGATGGCAACGAACGAGGTAATTCATCCACTATGATGTCAACGAACTATTCCAGCAGTTCCTGAACTTCATCTGGTAAATCATCCACTCTTGTGATAGTCAGAACAATCCTCGGTTTCCTGACTACAAAGAATTGTGGATCTTCTTTCTTCTTAACCTCCGTAAGAAGCTCCTTCCCACTCATGAGAAGTATTGTGTTGCTTACTTCCGGCTTCACCTCCTTATCCTTTATCGGAAGCAACATATGGGTTCTCCCATTCTTCTCTAGGGTATATGTGTTCATTCGCCCATCATGAATCACATTTCTGTCATATTTCCATGGTCTACCCAACAATAGATGACAAACATCCATGGGAATAACATCACACAAGATCTTATCATTATATCCACCTATCTTGAATTCAACCAAGCATTGTTTAGTAACAGTTACCTGGTGTCCCTTCTATAGCCATGAAACTATGTATGGGCTTGGATGATCAGTCGTCTCCAGCTCCAGCTTCTCTACCATCTCGGTTGAAATGAGGTTATCCGTGCTACCACTGTCTACAATGACCTTGCACACCCTATCTTTGGTCTTGCAAGCAGTCCTAAAAACTCTGGTCCTTTGGGCTGAGCTTTCCACCTCTTTCTCAGGTGTCAAAAGGACTTTACGCATCATCAATGACCTTCTACCTTCAACGTCTTCTACCTCAACATCCCGCCTCTGCACCTCTGTGATGTGAGCTTCTCCAATGTACTTCTTTTTCTCTAGACACTCCTAAGACTTGTGCCCATTCTTTCCGCATGTAAAGCATGTGATTACTCCACCTCTTCCTCTTCCTCTACCTCTGGTACGAGGAAACGTGTTGTTGTCAGCATATCCTCCACTCTACTCTGTATGTTTCCCTCTATGTTCAACGTATGGCCCTCTCTGTGAGGTACCACCTCTTTCAACTTTACCCTGAGGTTTCTTCCATTCCTCCTTGGGATTTTGGAATTTATCCTAGGCAACTGCTTTGCCTCTGGGATGACTTCTGCCTCGGCCCCTCTGACCTTACTTTCAACTCAGCTTCTCCTCATCTTTCAGAGCCATATGATAAGAATCCTCCACCGTTCAGATGGTTACCATGCTCAATTCATCCTGAATGTCGTATCTCAGACCATTCAGATATCTAGCAACCTTCTCATCATCGCTCTCCCGATGACCTGCTATGATGTTGAGTCGATAGAATTCCTCAGTGTATTCTTTCACTCTCATCAGTTTCTGTCTCAGGTTCTGCATTCTCCTGAACAGAGAAATTTGATAGTCTCTTGGGATGAACTTTGCCTTCATCTTTGCAATCATTCAATCCCAACTCTTGATCTTTTGCTTGCCTTTGCAGTGTCTGTTAGCTTGTAGCTCATCCCACCACAATGTTGCATGTCCTTTCAAGTGCGTAACAACATTCTTGACTTTCTTATCTTCTTCGACATCTTCATAGTCGACATAAGTATCCAGAGCTCTAATCCAATCTAGTAGCTCCTATGCATCCAAAGTTCCCTCATAAACTGGAATATCCATCTTCGCCTTTGCACCCATCCTGGAAATAGCTTTAATTAGACGTTCATTTGTTGCATCTTTGGCTTTGACTTCCTCCTTGCATTCAGCCTCGACTTCGCTTTCATAATCACTTAGATTCCCTGCACTAGTTGTACGTCTTTGTGCTATCTCCATGTCTTCGAGTCTTGCTCGGAGATCTCTCATCTATCTCTCCATTTCTAGATTTGCTACCTGCCTGCCTCTTCTTCGTACCTCCCTATCTTATGGATTAGGTGACTGTCTTTCTCTTCTCGATGGCATGGTGAAATTCTTTCTCTGCTATAGAAAGTAAAGAGATATTCCCGCTCTGATACCAGAACTTGACACAGCCGCACCCTCAGGCACGCCCGTTCACAGGACCTTCGCCCTCCTTGGCCCGAAGAACTTAAAAATCTCTTCAAATCCCCCTATCAGGAAATTTTCCGCACCCACAGAATTCTCCTTAATGATCCCCCTTCTCAAATCGGGGAATCGGGCTTTGCAGTTTCATGAGTCCCGTGGTCACGCACCTTGTGCTTCACAATACCCCGAAACCCGATGGGTAAATGCTAACGACTTCCGATTCCTATCGGAAATCCTCCCGTCGGGATTTCGGCACTTATGATGTTGAAATCAACTTGCCTCATTGAGCCCCGACTCCCGATATGTCGATACACCGATGCAACAAAACACCTGTCCACCACTTTAACACTTGTGGCCCACACTCCCTTCACGATCTGGAAATCGCGGGTTGGAGTGTCGATATTTCAAACGCATTGGTTCACAGAAATTTCTAAGTCCCGAACCCCCGATGTGGGGTGACACCTGTCCTTCACTCAAGTGCTTGTAGTTATTTGGGCATCGCGTTTCAGAGTTTCACGACCCCTCTTGCAATGATCTTCACGTCACCAAGAATCCCAACACACTGATTCCTGATGCACATGAGAACGAACTACTCCACGTCACTATCCCCTCGTCGCTCTATCGAACATCGCACGATCGCGATTCTTGATGGTGTGATTTCTTCACTCCAGGAGTTCACAATGTGTCGAACCCCGACTCCCTTCTGGATTCCTGACACGTGTCCTACCGAGATCAACGGCTAGGATTTCTCCAGAGTTTCGAGACTAGAAATACCTTGAACTTTAGGATCTTTGAAACCCCGATGGCACCAATATGTCGATGACTCCTCTGGATTTCTTGAGGATGACTAAGTGTTCCTCCTTGGAACTTATCCTCCTGTACGCGAACTGGCAACTCTTCTTACAAGCTTCCAACACTGTAACTCCTCCACACTGCCCTTCAACAACTTCAAAGGATTTATCCCTCTTGAGCTCTATCACGACTTCGAGCCTCAAAAGAGGTCGTTGCATGCACTCCTTGCGGCAACTCTGCAAACACTTCAAGTGTTCAACCTCTCTTGACTTCGCGCACACCTGCAGCAGCAGTCTTTCGATGCTTCGCTCAGAATCATAACTCTGAGGCTTAGATTGGCCTGTGTACTCCTTGCACGGTTCCTGTAACCCAATTTCACTTCTGGGATGAATGAGAACAAAGGTTATCTCTATCTGAATCCTCTGTCAATGCACTCCTTGCGGACAATTCGACTGCACTCCTTGCAGGAATTCTCTGGCTCAAATAGAGAAACAATTGAAAATCATTCACTCTTACTCACAGACTTCAATTCCACCATGAAATCACATACACAGCATATAAAAGAAAATGTATGACAGGAAATAAACATTCATGAGAGTAATATCAATACACAGAGAATAGACACATAACCATGAATTTGAATCAAAGCTTTCTTCTATTAATTCAAATGCCTGTACATGGGTGTTCTTTACAGCTTCCTGCTTTCTCTTACTCTCCTGTTCCTCCAGAATAATATTACAATCATACAATGAGGGTGTCTATATCCGGTTTCCCTCTTGGACTCTAAAGCTAACAACTCTAAAATTAAATTCCTATCTACTAGCATTAACTATTTTAAATGTCGACTATCTACTAAAGGACGAGAGCTATCCGCTCAAGGTCCATTACAATATACAAAGGCACCTCTTCTTAAATGACTCATTTAAGATTTGCGCAACAGTTTGCAAGGCAATTTCAAAATTTGCGTTGGCTCATCCAGTTGTCTCCCGCTTCCGCGTTGGCTCGCTTGATGAGTTGGCGATGCTCCTGCATCAATTAACTCCATCCATTTTATTTGGAAAAGAAGGATTCTGACTTTTGGGAAAGGTAACATGTGATTTTCCAAGTGATAATGAGGCATGTATAACATAAGGGTTTGAAAAAGGAGGAGTATGGGGTGAAGAAGATTCATACTTAATAGAAGATGGATTAGGCTTGGGTATACCTGATAAGATTTTTAAAAAAGTGAGGTTATTTCTTCTTTGGTTATAGGAAAATTAAATAAATGAGGAGTTAGAGAACCTAAGAGAGGAAAATATCCCAAGATTTCAAGTCTAAACCACTTAGTAACTTTAGGAGATGCAAGAAAATCAAATATTTATAAACTTTCCTCTTTCAAGTAAGGATAAAAGGTGTGTATTCAATAGAAAGATATTCCAACTCATAATTTACATGAGTTTCAACTACATGTAAATGAGAAATCTCAGAAACAACAACTACTGTATGAAAAATAGAGTCGAGTAGGTCTCTAGAAATGCCTAAATATTTTTAAGAGGGGGCTGCTTGAAAACATTTTCCCTTCTTAATGATTTTTTTTGGATCAAGTTCAGGTGTAGCTAGAGGTGACTGTGGGTTATCCCTCGTATTCCTTCTCTTGGGAGCCACAACTAAAATTTGGAGTTTCCAAGTGCATTATGTAGTCGGTGTATTTATTGATTTCTATACACCAAGAAATCCAGTAGTATCCTTGTCGTACATCCCAGGGAAAGATATTCAAATTCGCCTCCCAGACAATGGCGCCAAAAATGTTAGTACTAGAAGTATCACCTATATTGATATAGGTGTGAGCCTAATACAGATCAGAAAAAATTCTATCTTTGTAAAGGTAAGAGTTTATTTCAAAATGTAGTGAATAGGTGAGGAACTCAGTTTAGAAATCAACACTAAACTTCCATAAAATATATATCAGAAAGAAAGGCTTGAATAGTACCAAATCAGAATTTAAGATATAAATGGAAATATTGAAGACTTAGTAGAAAAAGTAGAATACATGCATCAGGCTACATCGGGTGATTTTGAAACACATATAGTAGAAAACTCATCAAGCAAGAACTTCCTAGTCAACAAGTTAAATTACTTCAACAACACTTGCACCAGTAAAAACATAGTAAATCATTAACAACATCAGGAACACATACCAAGATGAATTCTTCATCAATATCAAGAATCACACAAAAAAAGAAACATATAATATGGTAAAGAGAACAAAATGATCATTAAATTTTCAATATTCTTAAGTCTGAGTACATACATTCTGAAAAAACTTTTGCAGCTAAGAGTAAATATGTGAGTCCTATTATACAACCATTCGAACCCTCTCATGGAGTTACCTTATACTATAAATAGAAAATTACATTCAAAAATCTTCCTAGAAATTTCCACCTATCTCCTACATATGATCCTATGCCTTAGAGATGTGTGACAATGAGAAATCAATAGAAAATATAACAAAATTCTATATTCCATCAAGTTATTAGCAACATTGAATGAAACTGCAACAAACTCGTTGCATGTATCTTAATTGAAGCTAGATCTTAGGGGTACATGTACCTTGATGTCCAAATGATTCTTGAGGAGCTATCTGAACCTAATCTCACAACTGGAAGCCTTCAACAGCTAAAAATCCAATTAATTTTCAGGTTTGCAACAAGTGCGCTACAAACTATCTCAAATTAAATAGTTCACAATGCCTTCAATAGCATGCATTGCGAACATTCCTGTAGGTGTCCCTTTGCCCCCAAAACTTGTCATCTGATATAAAAAATGTACAAAAAACATTCAATCCTTTTTATAACCTCCTACAACCTTCTAAATCATAAAGTAACTTGAAAAAAGGCATATGAGTATGATAATAATAGCCTAAAACAAAGTCATTCTTGAGGGTTCTAAGCCTACAAATAAAATACATCATGGAGAAATGTTTATGTTGATGCAGAAATGATGCCTCATATTCTTATTTTTACTTGAATCTAAATGCAAATTCTTCTCAGCAGGTATAGGTATTTGTTTCTTTGACTGTGGTGTATGAGAAACATCTGGTTGAAATCTTCATGCAGCTATGAAATTATCCCAATTAGTATTGGTCTTTTTGAATTATTCTAAAACTAGCATTTTGATAAGATCAGAATGAAAAACATTGGTATCCCCCTTCTTATATTTAGCTTCGACTCTATCTGACATATTTCCAATGCTTCTGAAGAAATAAAAGGATAGGTTCAAGGACACTTTCCCAGTAAATTGTAGTAACAATCTAATATGGTATTGATAGACCATATTGAACATACCTTTACAAGTAAATGCCTTTGAATGACTCTGATCATTTTTTCAAAATACTCTATCATATGATTTCTTGACACTCCCTTGGATAGGTTATCTCCTTGATATTTAGGTTTTAGGAACCCCTTAGAAAATGTAGAATTCAAGGACATTGCCTTAAACCATCTTTCTCCATTAACGAGTATCTTTGTGGTTGTAGAAATAGATTGCTCTGAAACCTCAAACTTAAATGCACCCACTTTAGTCTTTAATCCATCAAGATTTAGTGGAAAATTCTTGGAAACCTCAAGATGTCCTGTTTTCATTTTCTCACAAAAAACCATGCAACCCACTCTCTGAAAAGCTTCTCTGAAAAATGGTTCTGAGTTTATAAATTACAGGTCATGGGGCTCAACCTTGATAATTTCTCCTCTTCTATGAACCTACTTACCTTGTTGATTGTCCATGATAACTAATTTAAAACACTCCCCCTTCTAATAACAGTTGCTAGGATATTATATGATGCAAACTGGTAAATTTAGGGGTTATGGTTTGATTCTACATGCTATAGGCTTTGATGATAAAAACATTCATGAAAAAGAAAAATTGTAGGAATGAATAAGAATGGAGCTAGGATATGTGATGAAGGACCCCATTCTCTCCCCGTGGTTCTACAACCTCTCGTTCTAGGATCTTTCAATAACTGGAGTCAGATCGACTCTTCAGGCCTCTACTGGACACAAAAAACCTTGTACACAAGAACGAGGATCTTTGCTATACCATAGAATCCCCCAAGAGACCCTGTGCCAAGATATGGGCCAAATATGTTTACACCCAATGATTAAGGGCCTTCTTAATCCACCTAGTGCAGGTATATGCTAACCCAAACCACTTGAGCACTTTTTCTAGCTTCCTATGCCTTAAATCTCAAATCCTAGGATTTATCCCCTTTTCTCTATCAACAACTGCATGTGACCGTAGACTATGACTAGGCGCATACTCAAAGGGTGCTTCAGAGCTTTAGACTATGACACTTGTCAATTTACTCTACATCCAATTCTTCTGAAGTGACTGTTCTCTGAAACTATAGAAAGAGGATCAATGGTCCTCATTCCTTGCTAATATTGATGACTCAGTCTCCTTATTCATAATTTGGGCTTCAGCCGAATCCGCATGCACACTCTGTAAATCCTCCGAAGTGGCTATCTAATATATTGAACCTCCATCCTCCACGTGTCCCCATGCAGATCAATGGTCCATGATCTCTTTTGGGATCAACGATCCATAATAACTTCGGGATTTGACGCTTCGGTGAATTCTGAACAACCACTAACTCCACTTTATCATGTAGTGGATTTTCTACAGACTCGCACATATTATTCCATTCATCCTCCTTAATAGACAACCATCATGACCTCATGAATTCAGGCTTCAAGAGGTCTGCACACTCCACCCTCTCTCTTCTCTGAAGGACTCTTCCTCTGAAATCTGTGGATCTCTGCCTCATACCCTTCTAGATCCAACGTTCCAGATCTTCTCGACCTTCGTGACTTCACGAAATTTTATCTTGGCTCCACACAAATATTCCAGATCTCTTTCTCACAAATTCCCTGATCTATTGACACTTTTCCTCCCGATCCGATAGTTCATATCAGCTTCGCACTTCGCCCTTCAGGATTTTTTGCTTCCTTTCTTCTCTTCTACTCTCCGGAGTGTATGACCTCTGGAATGATGAATCCTCAACCACGTGTCCCTTTGAATGACTGATGGTCTCAATATACCTTGGGACTTCAACTATCTCTCTCTCCTTTAGCACTTAAAAAGGATTAAGGATTGCACACTTACCTAGATCCAACAATTGTTGGTCCTCCGCACTCATATCCAACGACTCGGATTTGTTCTCCTCCTCTACGTGCTCCTTCTAGTGTCTATATGTGGAATTTCATAGTCCATATCTCTCCCTTGCAGTTTATCTAAGGACTATTTTCTCTCCTCCTCCTGAGCTTCTGGATTTCTCCCCAATTGGAAGAATTTGTAAGTTTCAAAGGTTGCGACCTTTGCGATTTCTCCGGTGATCGCGACTGTTGGGTCTCGACTTGTGCTCTCCCTCCTAATTTTATGTAAATTTGGAATACTTTACCTCTGCCATGCTCCTTGTTCTTTCCTGTATGATATCCTCAAACCTCTTCAACACTGATATAATGTTGGCCCAGTGCATGCCTTGCACGGGTCTTCCTTCTAAGCTTGAACTTGGAATAATTTCACCGACGCAAACTCTTTGCATTGTCTGCACAAGATTGAACCAATAAACGCCCATGTCCCCTATGCGCCTTGTAGAGTCTCTACCGACA
>ML783502.1:1611927-1622888 GCA_009831015.1 Picea engelmannii
ATAATAAATTATCACCAAAGTACTATGGCCCTTATAAGGTGTTGCAAAAGATTGGTACTATGGCATACAAATTGGAGCTACCTGCATCTTGACAAGTACACCTAGTTTTCCATGTTTCATGCTTAAAGAAGGTTATAGGCGATGAGATCCCAGTTCAATCTATATTGCCAGAACTTGACGAGGAAGGAAAAATCATATTGGAGCCTGAAGCCATCACTGACACAAGAATTCACCAGCTAAGGAATAGATCCATTTCAGAGTATCTCATTAAATGGAGGAAACTATTGGCTGAAGATTGCACTTGGGAAGATGAGTATTTTATACAAAAGCATCCAGAGTTACTCAAGCATTGCAGACAACACTTGTTTCAAGGGGAGGGGCATGTTAAGCCCTAATATTGGCTCATTACCCCTTAATTGGGGCATATTATATTAGTAATGTTATTTTATTTATGTCANCTTTAGGCCATTAGTTGTAATTATAACTCCTAGTCTCCTATATATACCAAGGAGACATTTTCATTTTGAATCATCTTGTACTTGAACATTTAAGTGGGGTAAAAGGAGGTTTACCCCTCAAAGAGGCTTATTATCTAAAATTATCTCTTTTTCAAGGCGTTCAGTACTTTTTCTGAGGATTTTCTATGCTATATTGATATTTGGCTCTTAGCACTTATCTTCTCTCTGAACTCAAAATAGAGTTATCTAGTGCACACTTGCACCTGATCAATGCCCACCCGATATATCTTCACTAAGTATATAACAAGTTTGTATCGTCTTCCTCTAACACTTCTCTCATAGAACTCGAAGCATAGTTCTCTTGTGCACTCCTTTCACGCGCTCAATGTGCACCTAGAAGAGTCTTTCAAATTATTCAACAACTTTGGTTGTGCTTCCTTTGCACACTCTTTCCTCCAAATTATTCAGTAACTCTGAGGATATCCTTGAGTCTGTAAATGTCCTAGTGTGCCCACCTAGCATGTTCTCCTATGAACTCGAATAGGAACTCTTTGTGTTGGATACAAAGTTTTTGATACTCTGTCATGGACTCCTTTCACTAGCCTAAAGAACCTAGAACAACTCAATGAACTAACAAACAGATAGTGAATTCTATATTTACCTTGCAGATGGAAACCTATCTCATGCATCTACAACATACATTCATAAACACACACAAATAATTATTCGTAAACACATAAACACACAAAAAACTCATAGGCAAGAAAAACTGTTATCTTTTTATTAATTTGAGTGTTTGTTTACAATGGGTGTAGGCTCAGACTGCAACTGAGTCTCATCTCTTCTCTCCTCCTTATCCTCTACGAATAATGAATAATTGATTACAAAATTTTTACAAAAGAAGGGATCCTCGAGCCTTCCCTCCAAGCTAACTTAGTGGCATATAATCACCATTTACAACGCCTATCTACTAAGGCAGATTACATTGACTGAAAAATCTAGTCTAAATTTGATCTAGATCATCCTACTATCATCCATTAAATGATACTCCAACTACTGCCTGTACAAATTCATCCAATCAGCTCTTCCATCCTTACAACATTTAATTTCATTAAATATTACAAATAAATTTTAAAATTGAGGGGAAAATGAGAGGGATGCCACCTCTCCCCTCCTTGAATGCACTTGGATGTGCTGGAATGTTGGTGTGTTGCTGAAGTGGACTTATGCTTCTGCATCAAACTCTACTGCTGGGAAAATGATGAGCTCCTCCTCAAGAGATCCTTCTCATGAGCTCCTGCTCATGAGCTCCCTCTACTCCCTTGTTGAAATCCCCATGGATCCCAAACTTCTCTCTGGAGTTGTCCACCTGATCCTCATATATGTTGTTGTTGTTGCTTCCCTGCTTCCCTTGCAGGATTTCCTCTGTTCAACCTCTTTTTGCTGACAAATTATTTTGTTGAATTCAACATCATCTCTCTTACCTCCTCTATCGCCTCTTCCAGTTGATCTGCTGGTTGGATTCTTCTTTCATGCAAATTGATCTGCTGCAGTTCCTCATGATGATAAAAGGGAAGATCATGTTGATCTCCCATGCTATCTTCTTATTTTGTGGCCTTGACTTGAAACTTTATTGCAGACTTGGATTCTATAGTCTCCTCACTCAATTGCTTCTCAACTATCTCCTCTGACATATCATCTCCTGTCAGCTCCTCTTCTGTTGGTTCAATTCCATCTTCCTCCAGCTACTCATCGGGATGGTATGCTCCTTGTCTTTCCATGACTGCATCCTGGCATTATTTCTCTAGTTCTTTTGGATTGTTTAACCAATCTTCCACCATCTCCAACTCCTTCTCCCATGGAGTGAGAATCTTAACTGTATGCTCATTTTTTTTTTCTGTGGAAGACTTCAATATCTGCTCCTTCTCCTCCTTTATGACATTTTAAGCTGGTTTTCCTTCTGTTGTTTCATTTGCAACACATGATCTAGCCTCAACTGGGCTATGTGGAAGGAATATATTGATTCCCCCAATGATCGGGAAGCATATTTGATCCTCCTCCTCCTCTGTCAACATTCCTAGCTAGTTCAAACTCACCTCAAAGTTCTTGAGACTTCCAGTTAGTCTAAATTAATCTCCCTTTCCCACCTGGAAAAATGGTATTTCTCCTCTGCCCTCCTGGAAGTCTATGAGACCAACCAATATCTTCTCATTTCCCACCTGTCAATCTAAATTTTCACCACTACCCTCATGGAAGTTCACGATATCCTCCATTAATCTCATCGTATTGCCCACATGGAAATATGGTAGCGCATTCTTTCCCTCCTGACAGTCTACGAGATCTCTTCTCGATCTCCTCTCCTCATCATTGAGGATTTCTCCAATTTTTGGCTCACAAATGCAAACAAGCTTCTCTTCTGTGTCACTGAGGGTTTTTAATTCCCTCAACCACCTTCTCAACACTTGTTTTTTCCTTCTATCCAACAACTTCTTAACAGACCATTTTTCTCTTTGCTTCAGAGGCCATTCATACCTCTAATGTACCTGTGCTTCCTGTTGCATCTTCAACGCTAGCCTATCCATTTCCTCTCTGATTTCCTCGATATATTTATCCATTTCTACCTTTATTTTTTGCTAGCAGTCCTTTCCTTGACCACACTTATGGCCTTCAGTAGCCATATTCCTCCTCTGCCTTAAGCCCATCTGGTTTTCTATTGTTCACTCTGCAACTAAGAGCATATCCATCTTCTCCTACAACTCACCTGGATGTCTTCTTGACTAGTGCTAAATTGCAACAATAAAACACAAAGCATTAATACTGTGCCTTTCCCTTCACCTACTGTCTATAGGAAAAATTAAGCTTTTGATACCATTTGATGCCATCAGACTATACCCTCTTGCATTTTTTTGTTATCTGCAAGAAAAATCAAGATTGATACCACTTGATGTAGAATCCCCTTTTCTCCCCAGGGTTATGCGACTTCCATGTCTAGGATCATTCAATAACTGAAGTTGGATCGACTCTTCGGGCCTCTACTAGACCCACAAAACATTGTCCACAGACCATTAATTTATTCCCCGTTCTTGGAACAACGAATGAGGATCTTTGTGATACCACATAATCCCTCAAGGGACCCTATGCCAAGATATGGGAAAAATATGTTTAGACCTGACGATTTCAGTTCTTCTTAATCCACCTGGTGAAGGTCTGTGCTGACCCAAACCCCTTGGGCGCTTTCTATAGATATTCGTGCGTTAAATATCAAATCTCAAGCTTTATCCCCTTTTCTCCATCGGGAACTACATGTGACCGCAGACTATGACTAGGCACCTACTCAAAGGGCGCTTCGAAGCTTCAAAATCTAGAGCTTCTCAGTTTACACTGCGACCAATTCTTACAAAGTGAATATTCTTTGAAACTATAGAGACATGATCAACAATCCTCATTCCTTGCCGAGATTGATGACTCAGTATCTTTCTTCAGAATTTAAGGTTCCACCGAATCCGCATACATACTCTGCAAATCCTCCAAAGTTTCTATCCAATGGAGTGAACCTTCGTCCTCCACGCATCCCCATGCAGATCAATGGTCGAAGCTCTCTTTTGGGATAAACAATCACCAATAAATTTGGGCTCAGATGCTTCGGTGAATTTCAAACAACCACCAACTCTACTTTCTCCGGGAGGGGATTTTTTTCAGACTAGTAGATATTCTACCACGGGTCCTCCTTCACGGATGACTACGATGACCTCATGACTTTAGGATTCGATATTTTTGCACACTCCACCCTCGCTCTTCTTCGAAGGACTCTTCCTCCAAAGTCTGTGGATCTCTACCTCGTACCCTTCTTGATCCAATGGTCCAAATCTCCTCAACCTTCATGACTTCACGAAGTTTTCTCTTCACTCCACACAAATGTTCTAGAGCTCTTTATCCCAAAATCCCTGACCTACTAACACTTGTCCTCTCGATTTGACGGTTCATATCCACTCTAAATTTCTCCCTTAGAGAGTTTTTTGCTCCTCGCTTCTCTACTACTCTCCGGAGTGCACGACCTCTAGAGTGAGGGATCCTTCACCACATTTCCCTTTGAACAATGGAAGGTCCCAATATACCTCGGGACCTCAACTATCCTTCTCTCCTTGTGCACTTAAAAATGATTAAGGCTTGTGCACTTACCTAGATCCAACGACGGTTGGTCCTCGATGCTCAGATTCGACGACTGGGATCTGTTCTTGACGCAGGGGCACGCCACCCAGGCATGTCCGCTCTCACAGGATCTTCTTCGTTCTTTCCCGAAGAAATCCAAGGTCCTTCTATTTCCCTATCAGGAAATTTTCACCCACAAAAATCTTTCCCCGAGGTCTCCCCTTTGCTACCGGGAGATCAGCTAAATCTCACTATCTCGCGAGTTCGTGACTCAAAGCCTCCAACTCTTCCTCTCCAATATTGCGACACCCAAACTAGCGATACGGGTATAGCTCCTTGTTTTGTTAGTTCCCTCTCCACATGTAACCGTGGGCTAAGCTTAAATGTTAGTGCCTCTCGCAACCTCGCAACCTCGCCGGTTGAACCATCGATTTTTCACCCCCCTATTCCGCGAATCCCCGAGATGCGAGAATTCAACGGAATGTTGACTTCTACCTCCAGGCAGCACATGTCCACCCTTCGACCACACGGGTCCCACCTTATACTCTGCCACACGTCCACACGAATCTCGTCTCCTCGACACTTCGCGACTCGTGAATCCTAATGCCAATACTTCGGGACTTCTCGCGGCGAGGTCCTGAGATGATCTTTTTGTGCCACCTGTACTCCACTCGCCAACTCTGCTATGGCCCACACTATCCTCCAGTTGTCGGGATATCACTTTCTCGCAATCTCGCGATCCCCGCATCCAAATCCTCGAGTCTTTTCTCGCGAGGTCCCGATACATGATCCCACGTGAAGATCCAACGATCCTCCTACAATCTGGATCCAACGGTTATCCTTCTCTCGCACCTCGCGTCCTCGCGACTTGGAGTACCAAATGCTTGGCCTTTACCTTGTGAACTCCCAAGTTTGTGAGATCCCTTGATCTTTGACATGCATCCTCTTCAATGGACGACTACAATTCTCTCGCCACTTCGCCACTTCGCGTCCTCGCGCCTCGCGACTCTGAATACCCAATACTTGGGCTTTCCCCCTACGAACTCCCGAGTTCGCGAGATCTCTCAATCTCTGCCACCTGTCCTACTAAGATGAATGGCTCCTAGACTTCTCACCACTTCGCCACCTCGTGACTTGAAATACCCAACACTTGGGCTCTCAATCTGTGAGCCCCGAGTTCGCGAGATCTCTCGATCTCTGCCACCTTTCCTACTCAGATGGACGGCTCTGATCTTGTAGGGATATCACGTCTCGCGAGATCGTTGTTCTTGTTGCACAAATTTTGGGGCTTCAACTCACGAGCCCCCAATACATGATACCACGTGTAGATCTAACGACTCTTGTGAATAAAAAATGACGGCTCTGTCCTTCCTGAGATTGAAACCCTTTGGACCTTTCCGCCATAACCTCCTTGCACCTCTGCAAGATCTGACGATCCTCGGAACTTCGTGAAATCTCCTCAGAGGATTTCGACCGTTCATTCTCCCTTGGGTAATCCACGAGATGAACAAAGTGTCTTTCACGAGACTCCTTCGTCACTTCACCAACCTGCAACGTTCCTTGCAACTTCAGTCACTCTTGTCTACGCTGATCTTCAACGTCTCAGAGGCCTACCCTTCTTGAGCTTTACTAAATTACTCCTACCTCAATGAGGTTCTTTTCACACACTTCTTGCGGCAAACCTGCGAACACTTCAACTGTTCGAGCTTCCTTTGACTCTATGTGTGTCCGTAGAAACAGTCCTTCAATACTTCTACTCAGTTTCACGACTGAGATTCTCCTTAGCCTGCACACTCCTTGCACAGCTTTAACAACCCACTTTCACTTCTGAGTTCTTGAGAACAAGAGTTTACTCTCTGAGCCTTCTATCAACGCACTCCTTGCAGATGACTTGAACTGCACTCCTTGCAGGAATCCTTTCTCAAAAGAGAAACAATTGTAACTCACCTCACTTCCTCTCAGATTTCAGTCTTACTAGATGAAATCATACACACAACATAATAACAAATGCATAACAGGAAGTAATATTCCTAAGCAGAGCATTCAACACACATACACAGAGAGAACACAACAACCATGAATCTGAATCAATTCCTTCTATTAATTCAAGATCTATACATGGGTGTTTTCTACAACTTTATGCTATTCTCCTATGCTCTCTCTACTCTAAATTATGCTAGCTTCTCTATCTATCTTACAATGAGAAATGAGGGTGTCTATATCCGTTTTCCCTCCTGCGCTCTAAAACTGTCTAATCTAAGAAATCAATTCTATCTACCTGCAACTACTACTATAAATGCCTCTGTCTATATCAGACGAGAGCGTATGGCTCGAGGTCTGATTACATTTTTTCCAAGGCGCCAAATTAAATGATCTCATTTATGTTCAGCGCATCAACTTCAAGAGAAAATTTAAAAATTCAAAAACTTGAGATGGACGTCTTCCATTTGTCTTTTGCTTCCACGTTGGTTTTGCTTGTTGTGAGGGATGCTCTTGCATCAGTTCTCCTCCTCTACATGCTCCGTATGGTGTCTTGACGTGGAATTTCATGGTCCATATGTCTCCCTTGTAGTTGATATGACGAATGTTATCATTCCTCCTCCTGATCTTTTGGATTTCTCTTGAATTGGAATAATTTGTAAGTGTCAAAGGCTACGGCCTTCGAGATTTCTCCTGTGATCCCAACTGATGGGTCTTGAATTGTGCTCTCCCTCCTGAGTTTTTGTAAATTTGGAATAAATTACCTATGGAACACTTCTTGTGCTTTCCTATCTAAAATCCTCAAACCTGTTCAACACTGATATAATTTTGGCTCAGTGCCTGCCTTGTACCGGTCGTCCTTTTAAGCTTCAACTTGGAATAAGTTCATCGATGCACACTCTTTGCATTGTCTAAACAAGATTGAACCAGTAAAGGTCCTTGTCCTCTACATGACTTGCAGAGTCTCTACCAACACTTCAAACTATGAAAACTTGCACTTGACTCTCCTCTGATTCTTAACCTTATGGTGTACCCTCTTGGAAACCTTTCTCCCAGAACTTGAATTAGATTTCTCATGCACTCCTTGTTCTCGATTGAGCCTTCAGACCGCTTCAGACTTTCAACACTTTGTATAAGTGTTGGCTTAGTGCACTGCTTGAACAGGTCTTCCTCCTGCTTCCTGAAATCCTTCAGGTTTATTGATGCATCCTTTAGTGTACCTTTTCACTACTGAGGTTACCAAACCTCTTAGTTACCATTCTATACATGGAATTTTACATAGCTCATACTGGAATTATAAGCACATGCATCTAAACAATTAAACACACTTAAATCTCAGAGTAAAATATATAAGTTGTTGTTACAATTAAACAAGCCATAGCATTCAACAGTAATTCATCTACACAGCAGAAACATGATACATAAACAACTCAGTCATGCCAAATGTGATAAAACATAATTCAGACACTTATCTCTTAACAGTTGTAGAATTCACCAACCAAGTGTAGGCCTCCCACGAACCTCCCAGACTTAGACCACACTGTTCATTAGCTCAACAGTGGGTCACCCCCGAGCTGGGACCAAGCTCCACCCCAAGGCAAGGAATCCTAGGCTAGGCTGAGGTTACAGGGAAAAAATCACAAGGAAGGAATTATCTCCCAAGAATCTCCCATGCTCACTGCCCACAGACCCTCCTTCCCCACATTCCTGTTCCACCCCAGGAGAGTGCACCTTCTCTGTCACCTGGACAGTCCTTCGGTTGCCAGTCTCCCTTACCTTGGGTTGCAGGAACAGACTGGACAGGAAGTCTCTGGGCACTGTAGCAGCTACAGGATTCCTTCCAAGATCTCTCTCCTTCCTCTGCGTGCTCTCTCACCTAGAGGAGTCGCTCACAGGCCAGCAAGCCTCACGCAGTCCCGAACTGCGTGGCCACAACAACCCATGGGAAACACAGACACAGGTTTCCCAAACTAGTTCAGCAATAACAGGATGATCTCGCGGTCCTGATTTCAGAACAAGGTTCCACGCATAGGCTAGCTCAGCTTTTCCCCAACAACAAGGATTCTTCCACTCGAGTCTAACATAGGCTTCCGGTTGAGGGAATGCACACACGGAATTTCTCAGAGACAGACAAAAACTCCATGCTCACTGGACAGGGGTGTACACGGATTCGTCCCGACAAAATACAGACTTTCTCCCCTCTATCAGGATTACACAAAGGGTCTCTTGCAGACTAGCTTACCCCCTTCCCGATGGCTTACTTTGTCTGTTTTATTTGCATGCACCAAGGTTGACACTTGTCACCCTGGGAACTGCATGCGTTCCATCCGTACGCCTTCCTCCCACCACTTGGGAAATCACAGGTCCTTCCAAAAGGACTTAGGATAAAATAATATGCACATGGATTTTTAAGAAATAATATTAAAATATTATTCCCCAGGCTTAAGCCCCCAGGCTTATCCCCTAGGCTCATTACTCATCCCCTTTCCCACCTTCCAGCCCCTGGTTCCTTTCCCACTCTATGGACACTCAGTCCCCCTTCACTCAGTCAATGTGGTCAGTCTGCACCTGGCGGTTGTTTATATTTTATTGATGTGTTGCATACATACAGATACAAAATCCAGGCCCTTGGCCTTCAACCCTTAGGCTCTTTGGCCTAATCAACCACATAAGCTTTCCATCTTATACAAAACTTGGTTCACCAGCCTATAACACATATTTACAATCTCTTTCAGATCATAGCTTACATCGGGGCTCAGTCCTTGGGGACACTACAATCCCCCTCCCCTTATTTTTGCACTGTCCTCAATGCAACTTACACTGCCTCTGTGTGTCCTTCAAAATTTTCAAAAAGATGCGGGTACTCTGCCCGCATTACTTCTTCATGATCCCATGTCGCGTCCTCAGGACCGTACCAGGTCCACTGGACCTTTACAATCCCTATATCTCGATTCTGGAGCTGATTGCTTTTCCAATCCAATATGCGCACAGGATGTACTTGCTGGACACCTTCTGGTTCCACCTGAATCACAGTCCAATCGATAACATGATTAGCATCAGGTACATATTTCTTAAGAAGTGAAACATGAAACACATTATGTACAGTTATAGATGCAGGTAATGCAAGCATGTATGCAATTGGCCCAATCCTTTCCAGGATCTCAAATGGCCCACAAAATTTGGCTGCCAACTTGGCACAACTTCCCAGTTTCAGGGAACTCCTGTTAGTTTTCACTTTCAGGAAAACATGGTCACCCACTTTAAATTCTCTATGGGTTCTGTTACTATCAGCGTAAATTTTCTGCCTATCCTGGGAAGCTTTTAGATTATGTTTAATTTTAATCATTTGATCTTCCATCTCTTTGAGTAGTTCAGGTCCAACTACTACTCTGTCAGTTGGATTATCCCAGCTCATTAGAGTGTTGCACTTTCTTCCATAAAGTGCTTCGAATGGACTCATCTTCAAATATGCATGATGCCCATTATTGTAGGCGAATTCTACCAAATGCAGGTAGTCTTCCCACCTTGATGGTTTATCCATCACATACATTCTCAGCATGTCTTCTATTACTCTGTTCACTCTCTCTGTTTGTCCATCAGACTCGGGATGATACGTTGTATTGAAGTTCAGATTCATTCTGAATCCTTTGAACAGTCCTTTCTAGAAGTTCAAAGTGAATTTCGGGTCCCTATCAGACACAATTTTCTTAGGAATTCCATGCAAGCGTGCAACTTCTTTTAAAAAGATATCAACAACATCTGTTGCTCTGTGGGTGGTTTTCAGTGGAATAAAATGGGCATCTTTAGTAAGCTTGTCCACCACCACCATGATTGAATCATGTTGCTTGTTTGTTCTGGGCAATCCTGTGATAAAATCCATTGTTATCACATCCCATTTCCACTCAGGAATAGGTAAAGGCTGCAACAACCCTGCTGGGTATCTATGCTCAGCCTTGACCTTTTGGCATTCCATACATCTGGCAATGTATTCATCAATTTCCTTCTTCATACCTGGCCAAAAATAATGGCTTTTGACTGCTGCCACAATCTTCTGATATCTTGGATGACCAGCATAAGTCACATTATGCATTTCTTTTAGAATTGTCAGCTTCAACTCTTGGTCATTGGGTACATACACTCTGTTTTTATACAGAAGTAAACTATCAATTCCCAAGGTGTAACTTTCCTTGTTTTGTGGTTTCTCATGCTGCTGTAGCTTTGCTACAATTCCTTTGTACTGCAAATCAACACTTGCAGCCTCCACAATTCTGTCTTTCAACTCAGTTATGTACATGCTAATGGCTGTAGCATGTAATTCATGCACTTTTCTGCTGAGTGCATCAACCACTTTATTGTCTTTCCCTTTGATATGCC
>ML783502.1:1627623-1650060 GCA_009831015.1 Picea engelmannii
GAAGGTGGCAGTCCACTCAGATACCTCTGAATTTTGACAGCCTCGTCCTTGATGAATGGAACATACTTCAACAGTTCCAGAAAACTTTGTTCGTACTCATCAATGGTCATACTGCCCAACTTGAGTTCGAAGAACTCCTTCATATTTCTGTCATAGTATATTTTAGTCAGGTATTTCTTCTCGAAATACCTCTTAAACTCCTTCCACGTGACCTATTTCTCTCTGATGTGCTGCACCTGCACAAACTGATCCCACCACATGGAGGCTTTTCCTTTTAGCTGGTACATTGCAATTCTACCTTCTGCATGGGCAGAATAATTCTGCAGTTGGAAGTATTTCTTCATGCCAAGCAACCAGGTCTCGGCATATTCCTCCTTCTTATGTTCTCCATCGAATGTTGGAGGTTTGATTTTATTCATCTCTCCTTTCAATTCCTCTTTTCCAGATTTTCGATGTTTTCGGGTAGGGGACGGGCTTGAACTACTGTGTGTCTCTATGTCTGAATTTTTTCGGGAGCGACTGCGATGTCGGCTACCACTCCTCGATCTCCTTCTCCCAGGTTTTGACACTTCTTGATCTACTTGTGTGACTCCCCTTTTCCAATTTCTTTTCTATTCTTTCCAAGCTCTTCAACATTTTTAAATTGAATTCACCCTGTCGATCCCAGATTTTCATGAGCTTTCGGATATCAGCTAGGTGAGCCTGGGAATCTCTTTGAAGCCCTTCAATTATTTTCATCATATGTCCTTCCCTATCCATGTCTTTTCCATGCCCATTAGAGTTCGATCCTTCGACTCCTAGGTTAACATCCTTTCCTTCCTGTTCATCTTCTATTTCAGGGGTAAACTGCACTTTTCCCCTCTCCATACTCAACGTTGATTAACTAGAGTTCTGGCCTTCGTTGAACTCTGCACACGCACTGTGCAATTGAACTCGAAATTCGTCAGGCCATTTAAACTTTATGAACAATCCACAACATTTACAAGCCAGTTCGAACAAAATAAAAGACATTTCGTTTTAATTAAGTTTCTTGAACTAGAAGTATTATGTATTTCTTCCATTCCTTTGCATTTGAGGCAATTTCCAAACATTTTTGGCACTCGTTAGTCCTCTGTAATATAATATGTAGACGACTCAAATTTTTCGAGCCTTCGTCTCTTGACAATTCTTCATCATTCATAAACAATCCAATTTATGAAGATGTTTTCAATTTGACGAATTTTCGGACCTCTGCTCGGCTTTGCAATTTCTGGGACTTCGGAACTTTAGAATCTTGGTCCATGAAGATCCGACAGTTAAAAAAAAATACGAAATCCAAGTCACCCTTTTTGCAACTCGCGATCTCTCGAGTTCGTGAGTCGAAAACCTTTGACTCCTTCCTCTAAACGCCGATACTCAAGATGCGACAAGGGTATGGTTCTTTTCTTTGTTAGTGCCTGCTACACATGACTGTAGCCTAGGTCTAAGTCTAAGTGTTAGCACTCTTCACTACTCGCACCTTCCTGAGTTTTAACGTCGAGCTCCCATGCTCTTATCTCGCGAATCCACGAGACACGAGAAGTCAACGAAGTGTTGACTCCTTTCCTCCTGGCAACGCGTATTCGCCTGTCAGTCACCCAGGCCCACCCTATGGTTCTTCCACGTGGCCTCGTGCACGGCTCTCAGCACTTCGCTACTCGCGAAGTTGAAAACGACTCCTTTCAACCTCCGAACCCCCGAACGCGTGATAGGCAATGGGGTTCCTAATCCAACGGTCCTCCCGTGACCTGGATCCAAGGGTTGTCCTTTCTCCTCGCAATTTCGTGACTTCGCGACTTGGAGCATCCAGCTCTTGGGACCTCACCCTGCGAACTTCTGAGTTCACTAGATCCGAATCCTGGATCTCTTCAACACTTCACCGACTCTACGATTGCTGCCACCTGTCCTCCTCAGATTGATGGTCCTGATCTATTTCGAAGAATTCGCCCCTAGTCTTGAAGGTTTAACCCTCAGACATCTCCCGAATGATCCTACGGCTGTCGGGTTTTCCGACTGAGATCTGACGGCTCAGATTCTCTCCTGAATAGATCCTTCAGTTCTAACACCTTAGTGTAGAGACCTGTCTTCCTGTGGTCATAGAGCATACCAGTTACGATTTCATAGCACCGCTAAACCTCTTGAGCTTATAAACACGGTCAAGCAACTACTTGTCACACTGGAACAAACCAACGTCCGAAATTGGCCATTCCAGGCCTAATTTATCTTCACATTTTCGGTCCAAAGACCACTCCACTGGCCCATCTAGGCTTAGTGTCGAAACCTTGGCTCTGATACCAATTTGTAGTGTACATTTTCACTATCGAGGTTACCAAACCTCTCAGTTACCATTCTATACATGGAATTTTACATAGCTCATACTGGAATTATAAGCACATACATCTAAATAATTAAGCACACTTAAATCTCAGAGTAAAATACATAAGTTGTTGTTACAATTAAACAATCCATAGCATTCAATAGTAATTCATCTACACAGCAGAAACATGATACATAAACAACTCAGTCATGCCAAATGTGATAAAACATAATTCAGACACTTATCTCTTAACAGCTATAGAATTCACCAACCAAGTGCAGGCCTCCCACGAACCTCCCAGCCTTAGACCACACTTTTCATCAGCTCAATAGTGGGTCACCCCCAAGCTGGGACCGAGCTCCACCCCAAGGCAAGGAATCCTAGGCTAGGCTGAGGTTACAGGGAAAACATCACAAGGAAGGAATTCTCTCCCGGGAATCTCCCACGCTCACTGCCCACAGACCCTCCTTCCCCACATGCCTGTTCCACCCCAGGAGAGTGCACCTTCTTTGTCACCTGGACAGTCCTTCGGTTGCCAGTCTCCCTTACCTTGGGTTACAGGAACAGACCGGACTGGAAGTCTCTGAGCTCTGTAGCAGCTACAGGGTTCCTTGCAGGAGCTCTCTCCTTCCTCTACGCGCTCTCTCACCTGGAGGAGTCTCTCACAGGCCAACAAGCCTCATGTAGTCCCGAACTGCATGGCCACAACAACCCACGGGAAAAATAGACACAGGTTTCCCAAACCACTTCAGCAGTCATAGGATGATCTCACGGTCCTGATTTCAGAACAAGGTTCCACGCACAGGCTAGCTCAGCTTTTCCCCAACAACAAGGATTCTTCCACTTGAGTCTAACACAGGCTTCCTATTGAGGGAATGCGCACAAGGAATTTCTCAGAGACAGACACAGACTGCGCGCTCACTGGACAGGGGTGTACATGGATTCTTCCCGACAAAACACAGGCTTTCTCCCCTCTATAAGGGTTACACAAAGGGTCTCTTACACACTAGCTTACCCCCTTCCCAACAACTTACTTTGTCTGTTTTATTTGCATGCACCAGGGTTGACACTTGTCACTCTGGGAACTGCATGCGTTCCATCCGTACGCCTTCCTCCCACCACTTGGGAAATCACGGGTCCTTCCAAAAGGACTTAGGATAAAATAATATGCACATGGCTTTTTAAGAAATAATATTAAAATATTATTCCCCAGGCTTAAGCCTCCAGGCTTAGCCCCTAGGCTCATTACTCATCCCCTTTCCCACCTTCCATCCCCTAGTTCCTTTCCCACTCTGTGGACACTCAGTCCCCCTTCACTCATTCATCGTGGTCAGTCTGCACCTGGCGGCTGTTTATATTTTATTGATGTGTTACATACATACAGATACAAAATCCAGGCCCTTGTCCTTCAACCCTTAGGCTCTCTGGCCTAATCAAACACATAAGCCTTCCAGCTTATACAAAACTTGTCTCACCAGCCTATAACACATATTTACAATCTCTTTCAGATCATATCTTACATCGGGGCTCAGTCCTTGGGGACACTACACATCTCCTGCATCCGCTCAATGCACACTTGGAGAGCTCTCCTACAGAGTGGTCAACAACTATGTTTCCTCAACTTCTCCCAACACTTCAAAAGGTTTTGGTCCTGTTAGCACTAGAATTCACCTCCAGATTGCATTGATGGTAAGCCAAATACCCATCAATTTATATGTCACAGGTAATTGAGTTTGGAGTGGTCAAATGGAGAAAAATCAATAACAATAGTGTTCTAACTCAGAAATCTCGACTAGCATTTACCAACCATTGAGGTCTTGAATCAACTTCAGTCAGTAAGTTGGAATGAGAGTGAATAGGAGGGAGATTTAGTGAGAAAGGTGTAGAGGTCTGCTATGAACATCATATTTTCCAGTAGCCTAAGGAGAAAAAACTTAAACACAAGGTCCTCTTGGATTCAAATTTCAAGGAAGCTGAAAGAAATCATAACAGTACTATAATCAAACATTTATCATAATACAATTACAACAATCCATGTGAATCAATCAAAAATGAACTCTCTCAGTATCATAGGAAAATAATATGGAGTAAGAAAGATGACTTAGATTAACCAAGATGTCTAAAAAGCAAATACATAACCAGAGAACTAGTTTTTCTCAATCAAAATATTACAATAGCAGGGAGTCTAGCTCAACCATTTGACCTTAACAAAATATCAAAACTTCCTATATATACTAAAATGATACAACCACCAGAAATGTGATCATATCACAGCCTACAAAGCCTTCAGTCGGTGCCCACTTTGTCTGGTTGTGCAGGCCTCATTATGTCAAACGCGATCTAGGCATCGTTATGTGCTTTACAGGAAAAATTTCCCATAAGGAAGATTCATATCGTAAGTGTGCCTTCATGGCTTCTCTCTGCAATGTTTTCCATTTATGTGATGAGGCGAGGTCTCAACTACTCACCACAATCTTCAGTAATTGTCTTCATTGGGATTAGAACACGACCTGACACCCATAAATGTTCTTATATGGTGCCAATGACTTCTACAAGTCCATCCTCATGCCTCGAGGCCATGAATGGTCTTTGTTTGTGACCAATGCAAGCTTTGCAGGTGGCAATTTAATAGCGTATGCACAGGGCTGATATTGAGCGAGGTGCTTGGAGAAAACTCGCATGGCCCAATGAATGAGCGATGACCATGTGGAAGGAAGTGATTGGAGGAGTGGAGGTTGGGATGAGGTTGCAGTGGCAAGAGAAAGTGGAATGTGAGCGGGACAGGTGTCGAGAGGTGAGTGGAGGTATCGGGAAGGGAGATTTGATAGGTAGAGAGACGGTGCTATAGCTTCTTAGGCCTCCAATATTTTTTGTTTTCCATATGGAAATCATGGGAAGAATGCCACATGATTTACACCATAATTCTCTTGAGGGTAAACCTCAATCTCTGTCTGATTCTTAAGAAATAGTCTGCAGATCCTTGTGTTAACATATAGGCTCCATGGGGGATAGAGACCTCCTTATGAGGCTCTAAGAACTCATTTTGTAGTTTCAGTGCCTTAGTATTGGCTTATGGAGTCACTTATAAAAAACAAAACAAAACAAAATTGATATTTACAATGACATGGGAAGCCACTCATGGCTTAAGTAAAGAACTTTTTCAGAAAATGCCCATTTACTGGGCTACCAAAAACTGCATCATCCTCCAAATCCTACAACTTGTAAGTGTTATTTGAAAAATCCTCTGAAATTTTGAAGGGGCCAATCCATAAGGCCTAAAATGTATCGTGCTTGCCTTTATCTTACCTAGGTGCATCCCATTTATGTACTAGATCTCCCAGTTGGAAATCCTCTTTGTTGACCTTTTTGTCAAAATCTTTCTTGATCTTTTGTTGATGGTCATGTCCTTTGTTTAGTATCTTCTCCCTAGTCCACTGCACTTCTACCAGCTACTATATTCTTCTAATCATATCATCTGGTTCTCCCTGGTAATCTTGGAATAATTTTTCCATAGGCAAGGCAAGATGAGAAGGAAAGATGGCCTCAAATCCATACAAAAGGTGGAAAGGAGAGACGCCAAGAGATATCTTTGTTGTCACTCTGTCATTGCATAAAGAAAATTTAAGCTTTGAATTGCATGCCTTCTTGTTGTCCTCTAACAGTCTTTTGATGTTCTTAATAAGGCTCTTGTTAGAGGACTCTGCCAGTCCATTACCTTGGGGGTAGTAAGGAGTAGAGTGAAGCGATGTGATTCCAAATTGTTCACAAAACTTAATCAATGGTTCATCCTTAAAATATGAAGCATTATCAGTGACAATTTTGTTTAGACAGCCAAATCTTGCAACAATATCCTCAATAAAACCAATGATTACTTTATGGGAATCATTTCTTGTGGGGATAGCTTCTATCCACTTAGTAAAGTACTTTGTGGAAGTCAAGATCCATCTATGTTGACCACTTGAAGCAGGGTGGATTTCCCCAATAAAATCTAGGCCCCATTGTTGAAAAGGTCCTGAAGCTACCACATGCTTCAATGGAAAAGACTTGAGCTGCATCTTTCGAGATAACTTTTGACACTTAATGCAAGCCCTGATTTTAGAACAAAGATCAGTGAAAAGGCTAGGACAAAAATATCCATCCCTGAGAATCTTGTAGGTTGTCGTTCTCCAGAAGTGATTCCCCCCACATAAAATATAATGAAAATCATAAATGATTTGTTGAGCTTCATGTGGGTCTATACACCTCAATAGCACTCCTAAAGGGTCTTTCCAATATAAGACTTGATCAATCAGAAAATATTTAATTTATTTGAGCTTTAAATATCTTACCTTGCTCTTTTCCATGCCATCAAGAGGTTGCAACTTCTGTAGGAAATATATACTGTCCTTGTACCAAGTGCATCATGCCAATGGGGGTGTGAATTGAGGATATTCATCAGACGACTCAGCTTGTTGATTCTATGAATAACTGTTGATGAAATGGACCCCCAAGGCTTTGTAATCAAATTGAACCAACAATCTAGCTAAACCTTGGCCTTTAACCAATTTGGTGGGCTTTATTTCAAGATTGAATTCAAGGATATTGGCAATCCACTTGCGCCTTCTTCTATCTATGTCAGGCTAAATGAGGATCTCCTTCACAGAAGCTGAAGGGACATATGTAATGACTTTTGAATGTAGAACATAAACTCTAAAAGCTTTGAGAGATTTAACCAAATCACAGGCCTGCTTTTCCATGATGGCATACTTTATTTCAGCATCTCTTAGTGCCCTACTAAAAAAGGAAATGGTTTTCTCTAACCCCTCGGTGATTTTCTACAATAAAGAAACTGCTACTGTGTTAAATGAAGAAAAAGAGAAAAACAGAAACTCCTTGGAGTAGTCAGGACTAATGAGCACATGTTCTTCACTCAAGGCATTCTTTATTTTTTGAAAAAAGTTATGAGATTCACCAGTCCATATGATTTCATTTCTTTTCCTCAACATGGTTGTGATAAAATTTACCAACTCAATAAAATTTGAAACAAACCTTCTAAGAAAATCAATTTTCCCCAGAAAAGATTGAACTTCTTTCTTGGATCTAGGCAGTGAAAAATCTTGGATAGCTTCTACCCTAGTTGAATCAATCTTTACCCCCTCAGCTGACACAATGTGCCCCAATAGTTTCCCCTCTTTCATCGAAAATAATGACTTCTTGGGATTTAAAGAGAGACCAAATTTTCTACATTTCAAGAAGACTCTTTTCAGATGATCATAATGTTCTTTATCATATTGTGAGAACACTATTATGTCATCCAAATAAATGACCACAAACTTGTCCTTTTCTCCAATAAAATCTATGTCCATGGCTTGTTGAAAGGTTCCTCTTGTGTTCATCAATCCAAAGGGCATCTTAGCATACATGAATGTACCCCAAGGAGTGGTGAAGGTTGTCTTATCTCTATCTTCAGGTAAGACAAATACTTGATTGAAGTCAGAAAATCCATCAATCATAGACTTCCTGGATGCCCTTGTCATTCTTTGTAATATGTGTTCCATCTTGCACAAGGGGTAATTATCTTTTTTAGAGCTTATGTTCAAATTTTGTAAATCCACACAAAGTTTGATTTCTCCATTCTTCTTTCTTACTGGGACCAAGTTGGCCACCCATTCAGAATACCTCAAAGAAATAATAATCTGGGCATCCAAAAGATTTTTAACCTCCTCCATAACGGGCAGCAGTATAGGATTTATTTGTCTCAACTTCTTCCTAAATGGCTTGGAATCTTCCTTCAATGGGATCTTGTGCTCAATTATACTTGTGTCATATGTCCTGATATCTTCATATGTCTAGGCAAACATATCAGCAAAATCCTTTAACAACTCAGCATATTGGGCCCTTTGCTCTCTTGACAAGCCGCTTGACAACTTGACAAATTTGGGATCCTTATCTGTACCAATATTGTACTAAGCTACTTCAACATCATCAACTAAACCTATAAACTTTACTTCCACATAATTCCCATCAAACATTTTTTCCAAAGGAACTAGTCCCTTCGAAATGTGGCTTCTAGGTAGCTAAACAATATGGTGGTTAGCAATTTTATTTAAAATTACATCAGCATGAGGGATACTTTCAGATTCATGATATTGATCAATATGTAATGCAAAGAACTCATCAACATACTCAAGAAATTTTTTGATTTAATTATCATCCTCAAACACCTTCCAATGCTTGATATTGTCAAGTACAGAGGGTCTATATTTCACCCCTACATCATACTTGAGTTTAGGTGGCAATGGGACTCTGAAATGGCTGGTTGAAACAACCAAAGAATCAACCATGGTATTCTCCTCTCTTGGAATAAATGAAATGTTGAAAGCTAGGAAGAAACTATCAAATAGGTCCCATACTTCATTTATGTAAGTCTTAAGCCTAGGGTGCTTGGATTGATAAATATTTTTGATATGATGAACAATTAGTTCTGCATCCCTAAATATTGATAGCTCTTCAATCCCCATGACTTTTGCAACCCTTAAACCCAAAACAATAGCTTCATACTTTGCCACATTATTTGTAGATTCAAAGTATAGCTTGTAGGACAAAGGTATAGCCTCTTGACAAGGTGAAACAAAGACCACTACAACACCAACACCATTGTTATAAGAGGATCCATCAAAGAACATCTTCCAAACAAAGGTAGTTGGAGGAGGGATTTCACAAATAGTAATGGATTGTTTTCTGATTTCAAGAGGAGGTTCAGGAGTATTAGTGAGATGCAATAGGTTGGATCCCAAATCAATGTCAATAGAAAAAATAGGATGGAAGGTGAGATCTGTTTCATCACTAATGATGTAGGCCAACTGAGATTCCCTTTAAAGTATTCTATGCTCACCCCCAAACACAGGAATGGTGGCATATGTGAGGTCCATATGCAAAGTTCCCCCAAGTTTTTTTATCCAAGATCTTGACAATAACATACCAAACTTGGGGGGAACATCAGCCGCTACAATGTCCTTGACCACACTTTTCATGGGAAACTGAAACAAGGTCTCAACCAAATCTTTGATTCCCCGAGACACTTCACTTTCCTAGAGTCAAAAGAATATATTTCATGGTAGGCTTTTGTGATTTCTAATCCAAGTTCATACATGACTACTTTGGGCATGAGATTGTGAGATGCCCCTGAGTCCATCAAACAATTATGCAACACCTTATCATGTATGTTTAGTGATGTATATAAGGGAGGGGATGAATCATCTATATATTCTATCAAAGGACCTAAGATGATTGTTGGATTTTCATCCTAAAGATTAATTGAGTCAATGGTATTTGAATAAGATTCAATCAACAACATTTTGGAAAGACATTTTTTAAGTTCTTCAATTTTTATCAGTTCTGAAAATGGCATAAGGATTTTGATTTTTTGGATATCATTTTCATAACTGAAGGAAGGTGGATATTTAAGGATCTCCTTGACTTTTGGGATAGGATCCTCAACCAAAACTGGGGGGCTTTGAGAAAATTTCTCTTTTCTACCAACTATCACAGCCTTGGCATATTTTTATGTTTTTGTGGGTTGATCAGAAGAATTAGTCTTTTCCCCTTTCTTTTTAGATCTCATATCATATCTATTAGGATTCTCTTTTTCCTTCTCTCCCTTACTTAATTCATTTATTTTATTATCCATTAAGGACTTCCCATATATAGATTGGGTTAAGTGAGGGGATGGAGGGGTTTCACCCAAGCAATTGATCTCATGATCATCTTCTTCATCTTCTCCTTCCTCGTCGGCCAAAAGGTTGTTTTGTAAGGGAGTTTGGATCTTTTGGTCATCCCTTTCTCTATTTTTGGGATATCTTGTAAGAGTCTGAGGAGAATTATTAGGTCTCCCGAAACCACCTCTGTTATCAGCATTTTGTGTATTTCTATATGTTTGTTTTCCCTCAAACTTTCACTTTTCCATCTCAGCAGAATGATATTTTACTAATTTGGTAAGTTCATCAACCTGGGGGTGGACAATAGAAGAATCAGAGGTTGAGGATTCAATTCTACTCTTTCTCTTGTCCTTAACAAATTTCCCTATAAGTTCATCATATGCCACTATGTTATATTCTACCTCCATTGTTGCATCTTTCAGATGAGATAAGGAGGCACATCTCCTTTCTCTCAGTAAAAGGAAAAAATCAGGGTTAAAAGAACTGACATAGGTGATTTTGGAAGAGGTCTATGTAGGCTTTATCTCAAGAGGGATTGTATTGTACATTTTGTTGAATCTTTGAGAGAAATCAGAGACAGACTCTCCTTCTTTCCTCTTTAAGGATCCAAATTTTGTGATATAATACAAAATTCCTTTTTGTCCCCCCCACTGCCTCATAAAAGCATCATCTAAAGCCTCAATCCCGATGATAGATCTAGGGGGAAATCCCTAAACCACTTCCTAGCCTCCTCATAAAGGCTATGAACAAAAATCCTCATCCATACATCTTCATTCTCAATGGCATGGTTTTTTGTATAACTATAAAAGGCTTCAAGATGTTCTTTTGCAGTTATGTCTCCCTCACCTGTGAACTTGGGAAATTTCTTAAGGTATAAATCCACTGGTAGGGAATTCATAGGCTAAGGAAGGACAAGAGGGGCATACCTAGCAGCTACTATAGCTTCCATTCTAGTTCTGGGGCGATTATCTCCTGCCATTTTTATGTGACTTGGAGGAGAACACGAAGGGGATGGAGTTGGGATATGTGAAACTGGGATAGTGTTCCTGGGAGGTGAAGACAAGGGGCTTGAGGGAATATGAGTCTCCACTTCTACAACCACAACAACTCTAATATGAGGAGGATTAGGAAAGTCTTCTAAGGTCAAATCTCTCTCCTTCCACTTCATAACTTTGGGGGAGAAAGGGGTGTCAAAGATCTCTCCTTCCAAACCAAGAATAGGAGGGGATAAATCGATAGGAAATCTCTCAAAACTTAAATTTCTTGAAACTACTGTAGTTTTTATAATAGGAGAATCAGAAACAACTACTAGATTTTGTAAAGAGGGATTATGAAAATTATCATAAAAACTTGGTACAGCAATGGAGGTACATTTTTGAGCGGTCTTTCCCTTTCTAATATATTTCTTCGGGTCAACTTCAGACGTTGCTAGAGGCAGAAGTGAAGTGAACCTTGTGCATCTGCCTTTAGGAGACAGAACTGAAATAGTGGAGTCAAAACAGTGGAGTTGTCAGGTGCAATATGAAATCTTTAATGGTAGTGATATATGATGCACCTTTAGAATTAGATCTTCTTTGTCGTTCCGTCCCAGGGAAAAGTCTTCAATTCGTTCCTCAAAAATGGTGCTAGAAATGTTATCACTAGGAGTCACCTTCAGATTGAATTGAAGGAAATGCCAATACCCATCAATTTAAAAGTCACAGGTAATTGAATTTTCAATGATCAAATGGAGAAAACTCAATAATAATAGCGTTCTAACTCAGAAATCTGGACTAGCATGCACAAACCATTAAGGTATTGAATCGACTTCAATCAGTAAGTTGCAGTAAGGGTGAATAGGAGGAATATTTAGTGAGAAAGGTGTAGAGGTCCGCTATGAACATTAGATTTTCCAGCAGCCTAAGGAGGAAAAACTTAAACACGAGGTCCTCTTGGATTCAAATTTCAAGGAAGCTGAAAGAAATCATAACAATACTATAATCAAACATTTATCATAATACAATTACAACAACCCATGTGAGTCAATCAAACATGAAATCTCTCAGTATCAGAGGCAAATAAGTGGAGTAATAAAGCTGAGTTTGATTAACCAAGTTGTCTCAAAAGAAAATACATAACCAGAGAACTAGTTGTTCTTAATCAAAATATTACAATAGAAGGGAGCCTAGCTCAACCATTCGACCTTGACAAAATATCAAAACTTCCTATATATACTAAAATGTTGCAACCACCAAGAATGTGATCATATCACTGCCTTCAAATCCTTTAGTCAACACCTTCTCTATCAAGTTGTGTAAACCTCATTATGTCAGACGCGAGCCATGCATAGTTATGTGCTTTGCAGGAAAAATTACCCCTAAGAAAGCTTCAGATCGTAAGTGTGCCTTCATGGATCCTCTCTGAAACGTTTTCCATTTATGGGATGAGGTAAGGTCTCAATTGTTGCCCACAATCTTCAATAACTGTCTTTATTGGGATTAGGACTGGGCCTGACACCCATAACTATTCTCAGACGGTGCCAATGACTTCTACAAGTCCATTATGATGCCTCGATGCCATGGATGGTCTTTTTTTGTGACCAATGCGAGATTTGCATGTGGCAGTCTAATAGTGTATGCGCAGGGGTGATGTGGAGCGAGGTGCTTCATGAAACCGCGCATAGCCGCATGAGTGAGCGGCTACCATGTGGAAGGAAGCGATTGGGGGAGTGGAGGTTGGGATGGGGTTGTGGTGGAAAGTGAAAGTGGAATGTGAGTGGGACATGTGTCGGGATGTGAGAGGATGTATCGGGAAGGGAGATGTGATAGGTGGAGAGAGGGTGCTTGAGCTTCTTAGGCCTCCAATATTTTCTTTTTCCCTGTGGAAATCATGGGCAGAATGCCACATGATTTACATCATAATTCTCTTAAGGGTAAACCTGAATTTATGTCTGATTCTTAAGAAACAGTGTGAAAATCCTTGTGATAATAGGTCATGTGCACTCTTTGCACTTGTTCGAAGAACTCCATGTTGATACCTTCCTTCATAGTGTTTAGAAAATATGAAGTATCTATCCTTCAGTAGATTTCCAGAGCATTCAGTAACTCTAGGGTCTCTTTCCTGACACTTATCCTCTCTCTGAACTCGAAATAGAATTTTCCAGTGCACACTTGCACCTACTCAATTCCCACCTGACAGAGCTTCACAGAGTATCCAACAACTATGTGGTGTCTTCCTCTGACACTTCTCTCACAGAAATCGAAGAAGAGTTCTCTTGTGCACTCCTTGCACTCGCTCAATGCCCACCTGGAAAAGTCTTTCGAAGTATTCAACAACTTCGGTGTTTCTTTCTCTTCACAGTCTTTCATCCAGAGTATTCAGTAACTCTGATAATCTCCTTGAGTCTACAAATGTTCTGGTGTACCCACCTGACACTTTATCCTCTGAACTCGAAGAAGAATTTAGATACGCACTCCTTGTGTTGGCTACAAAGTTTCTAATACTTTGTTGTGCACTCCTTGCACTAGCCTAAAGAAGCCATAAAAACTCAACAAACTCACAAAAAATATAGTGAATTATATGTTTACCTTGCAAATTGAAACCAATCTCATGCATATGCAACATAAATTCATAAACAAACATAGATAATCATTCATAAACACATAAACAAACATATAACCCATAGGCAGGAAAAACTATTGTCTTTTTATTAATCTGAGTGTCTTTTTACAATGGGTGTGGGCGCAGACTACAACTAAGTCTCATCTCTTCTCTCCTCATTCTCCTCTATGGGTAATGACTAATTGATTACAAGTTTTTTACAAAAGAGAGTCTCCTCGAGCCTTCCCTCCAAGCTACCTTACTGGTGTCTAATCACCATTTACAACACCTATCTACTGAGGAAAATTACATTGAATGAAAAATTTAGTCTAAATCAGATCTATATCAGCCTACTATCAGCCAGTAAAGGCGACTCCAACTCAGTTCTTCCAATCTTACATCATTTAATTGCATTAAATGTTAGATTTAAATTTAAAAATTGAGAGCAAAATGAGAGGGTTGGTGCCTCTCCACTCCTTAAATGTGCTTTGATGTGTTGGAATGTTGGTGTATTGTTGAGGTGGAGTGATGCTCCTGCATCAATATGAGAGGAGAAAATGACAACCCAAAACTAGATGATACTTCAATCAGGAAAAAAATTGGGGTAACTTTGTAAAACAAAGAATTTGGAGTGTGTTTTCTCAGTTTGCGGCGCACAAATGAAGTTTGCAGTAAAAAAAAATTGTATAATTTTTTATCAGAAGATTTTTCAAAGTGATAGGAATGAAAGGAATACGTTCTTTGAGAGAAAATACAACTTCCAGACCTGAGTGGAAACACAATTGGCTAGTGTTTTATTGACTAGGTAGAATAGGGGGTTCGTAGCGGAGAAAACAAACTCAATTCATAGTGCAGAATGGGAAGCAGATGGAGTTATGGTTGAATGATAACTGCAAGTAATTCGTTTGACAAAGAACAAGAGAACTAATTCTGCAAAATTCTAGAAGGAAAGTCTGTGCAAGTTAATCTGAGCAAAAAGGAGCTCACAATACAAACGAATTTTCCCATTTTGCAAAGGACATAAAGTTTGGAGCAGCTAGGTTCGAATTATAATCATCCTTCAGGCACTGAAATTTGAACATTTAATCAGGGTACCTGGTATATATGAAGCTCATACGTTGTCGCATAAACCAAACTGATAGTTACCGGAACCCTTGGATTTGCCTCTCCTACAAGAAATTTGTAGCGCCATAATTTAAACCAGTTTGCAGCGCACTTCTTTTTAAAATCATAAACCTTCTTTTGAAACCGACTTGAAGAAAAGTGATGAATAGAAGGTGTTGAAAACAATAAAATACCAATTTCCATGTTTCCAAAACATGATGGTATGGGATTAGTGCATGATGTACATTTCTTGATTCGTTACAAACTTTCAAGAGAGTTTGCAATAGGTTGACTTGACACATGACTTGACCCCCAAATGGTTAGATATGGCATGAAAATCCTGTGTATAACTTTTTGAGACACAACACTTGATAATCATGTACTTTAAACCAAAAGGTATGACCAAAACTTTCCCTTTTTTCTAATGACGATAACCACTATCATAACACCAAGAATATCACATGGACTATTATTAGTTTTCTTGACTAAAGAGACAATTAAAACATAATTTATTGGACACAATACATGACTCCAAAACCTTTAATAATCCGACCCTATGACTCAAACCTAGAAACTTAAAAATTTTGAAATTTTTTATGCATGTACATCCTATGTGCTAACATGATCCATGATCTATATTTAAAGAGCATGGAGGGTCTTTTTTTTTATGACCAATTGTGAAATATTCATATGTAAACTACTTTATTTTTTCATTAATACATTACTTGAAGTGGTTGTGTTGGTTCTGGATATGGATTGTTTACCTCTTGATGGTTCTAACCATGTAATACATTGGTGTACCAATATTTGATCTATTGTGTCAAGAGTTTCCTTAAGGTGTTTCACCCATGTGGATATCATATTTATCAAACACTGATGCATTTTCAAAATCCTCCTTTGAGGGGATGACATATTGGGGATGGGATTTTGTAGAATAGTTAATACATATATTACAAATCCTTCCATCAAATTAATAACTAATAATGGACATAATATTTTTAAATAACTTACAAGTAAAATTTATCCTTCTTGACCCTCCATTAAATAACTCTTTCATCTTCTCTTCCTCTTCTTTCTTGGAGATTTATGTTTTCTTTCATCGCATTGACTAGTCCATAATTCTACAAAATGATTTGGTACAATTTTGTAGATTTCAACCACATTATTTTAAATACTACGAACCATAAAAAAATTTAAATGAAATAAATTAATATAAAAATATTTTCAATATAAAAATAACATCTCATGTATGAATTTAATGAAAGGTTGTAACTATGTCATTCTTATCATACTCTTTGAATTGGTAATTTACAACATCCATTGTGAACACCATGTAAGTTTTATAGGAACCCTTTCCATAATATTTGAATCCATCCGATTGAGAATTGGATGAATTATAGTTATAAAAAGTAACAAGCAAAGTATTTGCATTGGTTCTATTTGCATAACATCCCTAGTGAACACCATGTAATTTTTATTGAAACCCTTTCCATAATATTTGAATCCATCCTATTGAGAATTGGATAAATTAGAGTAGTTAGAAAAAGTAACAAGCAAAGTATTTGCATTGGGGCTATTTGCATAATTGGTGAAGGCTAGCAAAGGATTGATTTCCATTTTTCGCATAACTCTCAAACTCATATATGAGAAAATTTCCATTGTAAGTGTATAAAGTAAATTTATGAAGGGGGCTTTACTACCTTCACGATAGTGGGAGAATTTATATGTATTTATTAACACTCACTCATATATATATATATATATATGAGAGATATTTTTAAATATTTTGGATTCTTTTTGAGTATTACATTTGGAAGTGAAAATCATGTAGATCATGATGTCTAAAAGTTGGATTATTTATTTGGATAGAATAAATTTTAATTATATATTTGGATGTACATGCGAATTTTGGTTGGTATGTAGATGTATTTGGAAGTGAAAATTATGTAAATCATGATGTGTAAAAGTTGGATTATTTATTTGGATAGAATAAATTTTAATTACATATTTGGATGTACATGTAAATTCTTGTTGGTATGTAGATGTATCTAAAGTCCATACATAACTTTTAATGGTAATGACCAATGTTTTTCTACTATTTAATCTTTCATCTTCAATTGAATTAGTAATAAAAAAAAATTGGTTTTAGGAATTTTCAATGAAAAAATGCTTGTCAATATTAAAATTTTAGTTGTATTCTAAAAACAAATATTCTTATGTTGATCACTTTATCACACTATTGAGTTATATGAAAAAAAAAAATTATACTTCCAAATCCTTTGAGCACATTTCTGAAAAGATTTTTAATCATCAATTATAGCCTCAATATGATTTTCCCCATTCAATGACACAATAGGTACCATCACACACACACACACACATGAATTGTTAAAGAATACAACTGTTGACAGGCTCCAGCTCCGCGGACTAGAGTTTTGAGGGTCGAGAAAGTTTTCCGGCTCTGCGGGCTCTGCGGCTAGGTTTCACTAGTCGCATCCCTAGTCTCCTTAGTGAAGCACAGGCGTAAGACCAACATGGAGAGCGATGAGGGGTGGAACAAGAGTTAGATTAAGGAGGTGGTGGAGGATTCAAGAACTTTGAATCAGTGTGTTACTGTGTCGTGTGGAAGTGTGAACCATTTGCAGCGGCGACAGTTTCTTTGTGGAGGCATTTAGGGGTCGAGGCAGCTGCTCGGGGACGACGAAGAAGGATTCAAGCACTCTGAATTAGTGTGTTACTACGTCGTGTGGACGCATGAACCATTTGCACTGGTGGCGGTTTCTTTGTGGCATCGTTTAGGGCCTGAGGCGACTACTTGGGGTCGTGCTTCAAGACAGCTACCTGAGCACACGTCTACCAAAACTGGTGGCTTTGTATGTGATTAGAGACAGAGTATCTGTGGTGGAGGTGGCTTCGAGGTTATGTTGCGGCTAGTTTCATGTTTTCCTTTCGATTTTCTAGATCCTCTTAAACTCTTCCTAGCTTGAAGAGGTTTTGGAACAGAGCTTTGAGGTCCATTGGGGTCCTGCAGTGATTTTTTTAACACTTTGAGGTCCTTTGGCGGCGTGTGGTTTTGGGTATACACTTCAAGGTCCTCTAGGGGCATGCGGCTTCAAACTTAGCTTTTTTTCGGGTCTCTGTTGGGCTTTTGCCTTGTCTTGTATCTTTTTTTGCAGCCTGTGTACTGGTTTTTTCTTCTCTGGTGACTTTCTGAAGATGTATGGGATTTTTTTATGAGCATGGTCTTTGGGCTAGTACTGCTTTCTCTTTTCCTTTATGAAATTTCTCCATCTTTTGGTCGAGGGACCATTATTGGTGAAATATTCATTGACAATTTCGTCTCCTTTTGATGTCCTTTCTAACATCTCTTGTCAAGAGAACAAATTATATTTATAATATAATTGAGAAATTTTTCCATTGGAAAAAAGGTACCATCGCACATAGGGGAGATAGAGGATTAGAGAAACAATCACTCATAGAAGAGATAGGATTATACAATGTTAGAGATGGTTTCACCCTTTTCTTTCCATTATAGAAATCATCATTGATGGAAGAGAGATTATTATAAAATCCATCACTCATGAGAGAGAAAGACTTGTAAAATCTTAAAGTTGGTTCAATTTTTTTTCTAAAAAACTCTAAATGAAAAAACCATTTACACATGAATAAATGACAAAAATCTTTGTTGCCACCGAGAAACCATCACTCAAGGAAGAAAGAATATTTTAAAAACTATCACTAGTGAGAGATATGATTCATGTTAAAGAGGGTTCACTCTTTTTAAGAACCCATGAATGGAAACAATATTTATGGATTTCGGGATAGATTTCCTTTCACTGAAGTAAACACAGTTTTCGTATTATTCACTATCACAATGTTAATAATTAAAAATGTGTACAAAAGTGTAATACTAAATATATCTAAATGTTTTCCTCTTATATGAATATATAACAAACATCTAGACCCTCATTGTTAGTAAGGAAAAAACAAAATATGCAAAGCTTTATTTTCTTTAATTATCATGTTACACCAAATGATGATATTTCTCTAATTAAGAAAGATGGGTAGCATTTCTTTAATTTTCATGTTACACCAAATGATGGTAAGTGTCTAATTAAGAAATATGAGTGCCGTGCATCTTTGTGAATGCTATTAGGTTAATTTTCATATAAAGATAGTTACTTGTTTGGATAGACTACTTAACAATATTAAGGATGAGAGAATAATAATGAAAATCTATTATTTATAAAACTATAATGTGTAAAAGTGATTATTTAATTAAGGAAAAGAAATCAATAAAATTAAGAGGAAAGAGTAAGAATGAAAATATTTGACTTTTAAAAGGAAAGCATATCTTAATTCAAAATTACCTACTAAGGGTCATGGCTAGATCATGGCCTCTGCATCCCTAAGCATCTAGACCAAGGCCATGGCATGTCTCTCCCAAAACATTTAGCCCATGTCCATGGCCTCTGCATGGCCTTCATGCCAAGGGTTGTAGACAAGGCCATGGCCTACATACATCTAAGGACTGCAACCCAAAGAAATGGTTACACATCCTTAAAAGGTGTGACCACAATCATAACCTGTGCACAACCAAAAGCCTATCTTTTATACATAAAATATACATATACATCATCTACTCAATTATACATATTTATAAATCTTAATAAAATACTTTATCATCTTATAAAAATAATACATCATCAATTTAAATCTACCATATAAATCATAATAAAATACTTTATCATCTTATAAAAATAATACATCATCTATTTAATTATAGATATTTATTGCACATTCAAAAGTGAAAAGTAAAATGTGTTCATGCGTATGTTTCAGATCATATATATTAAAAGTGTGTTCATGCTCATGTTTCAGATCATATATATATACACTTATTTTAATGGTTAAGAAGGAAACACACCATATAAATAATAATAAATATTGTATCTGATATATTTAATTATACATATTTATTGCACATTCAAAAGTGAATATTAAAATTGTGTTTATGCTCGTGTTTCATATCCATATGAGTTTTCATTCCCTCAAGGACTCCCATTTTTTCCACGAGACAAATAATTAAATATAACATTATATTTCTAATGAAATACATCATCTATATATATATGGTTGCGAAGTGACTGCTCGTGGATATTCTGTACTATTTTCGTTCAATAATCATCGCTGCAGTGACTTGTTCTAATCAACTAGTCATTCCATAAAGCAAGTCTCTTGCAGCAACTTATCTTATTTGTTATCAACTTACCGTCCCCATCCCTGCCGTGTGAAGACAAAGTATTACACTTTATTCTAGTGCACTGCAACCCCTTTTAATAATGTGCCGATAGTCGCTGGTAAAGCTGAAGTCCCCACGCCTGTAATTAGTGCCATTTGGTGATTATGCACAAGTTTATTAATGCAATTTTACTATTTTTTCAAATGTATTTGACGAACGAATAAAAACCTGAAAAGTAATATGTCGTTTGTATAAGTTGATATATATTTTTGTGATTTTAAATAGAAGTTAATAAGTTGTTGAAGATTTTTTTATGTTTAAAAAGTGTTTTTTTAAGTTCAATATTTTTAATGAACATTTCACTTATTGTTGGAATATATAATTCCTACTTATTTAATATGATGTATAAAGAAGTAGAGTCAATCTCTACGTGAGTTGTGTGATCTTATTATTAGGAGTTTGTTAGGGAGTTGGATTTATGAGATCCTAGATTTGTGTTTATGGTTGAGATATTTTCTCAACCTCTCATCATATATTTGGAATAAGTTAGATCTGATAACTATCAGTGAGCTCTATATAATGAGTCACAAATGTATTGTATATGAGATCAAGGAATCAAGTAATCTAATAGTAATGTCTCTCTCATTTGTTATTTTGGTATCAGAGCATTAGGGTTGGGTGTGACTCCCTCACGGGAGTGCCCAGGATCATGTGCAGAGTTTTACAAATGTTGCGGTAGCAGTATTGGTTGTATGAAGCCGTCATCTTTTTTGCAATAGATAGGTGTTGGCAAACTGCTAAGGAAAGAAGCGGACTATCATTTCTCACATGAAGGAGTCGCCTCTATGGAGGAGTAAAAGAAACGATTGCTACCAGAATATAGTTCACCCCACTCAATTCAATCATCAATGTCGTTGTTGAGCCGACCATCCCCCTGCGTGGATATTTCCTCTGGTTCGTTGCTATACCTGGAGGTTTCGCTGGATGGTATCGCGTCCAAGTGGAGGAGATCGTGCCTATTGGAGTGCTTACATCTATAGCTCATTACGTGTGGACAGGCATGTGGATAGACAGAGCCACTGTTGTTGAGTAGTGAAGGACAACTGGAAAATACAGAGGTTGCGTTGGGATGAAGTCCACCCAAATTGTGAGGTAATTTCTTGTTGAGCAGCCTGCGAGAGGCGTGGTCAGAAATCCGATGGTGGAATGAGATAAATGGTGGTATTTTAGCGGCTGGTGTAAGTTATTAAGGCTGAGTTTGTTGGAAATTATTGTTTCCAATCTATTGTCGAAAGGGTTTTAGAACGATTTCATCACCTGGTTATTCGCAGCAGAGATAGTAGGGTGTTTTGGAGATTTTTATACCTATTTTCTTAGATTTCTTCTCTTTGGTTTTCAGATCGCAATGGCAATGGCGACCTCCACCATGATGAGATCGTCTCTCAAGGAAGAATCGTTTGTGTAAAATCATCGTACTTCTGTGGCGGCTGATGCAAAAATCCAATCGAAGATAACAAGCACCGATGGCACAGTCAGATTGTCTTTCGGAAGCTTTGGAAGCAATTTCTTCGAATCCACTACATATTTTTGCCAGGGTTTAGCCTTACAAAGTCAGAGTGCTAGGACTTTTCAACCAGTTCGAGCTACTACAACAGAGACCCCTCCTAGAGTTCAAAAATCCTAGGGAAAGGAGAGGAGCAAGATTGGAATAAATGCATTCGGTCGTATTGGGAGGTTGGTTTTGCGTGTTGCATTGAGTAGGGAAGATATTGAAGTAGTTGCAATCAATGACCCGTTCATTGATGCCAAATACGTGGCTTACATGTTTAAGTATGATTCAACTCATGGGGTATACAAAGGGAGCTTGAAGATTGTTGATGATAAGACTCTCGAAATTGATGGTTGTTAAGCCCTAATATTGGCTCATTACCCCTTAATTGGGGCACATTATATTAGTAATGTTATTTTATTTATGTCGGCTTTAGGCCATTAGTTGTAATTATACCTCATAGTCTCCTATATATACCAAGGAGACATTTTCATTTGGAATCATCTTGTACTTGAACATTTAAGTGGGGTAAAAGGAGGTTGCCCCCTCGAAGAGGCTTATTATCTGGAATTGTATCTTTTTCAAGGCGTTGAGTACTTTTTCTATGCTATATTGGTATTTTGTTCTTAACATATTGTATCAGAGCTCAGGATCTTGGGGTTTCGCTGCTACATCTGAGACACCTTGGCATTTTCATTATAAGCCATTTCCTACAACGTTTCAGAAGAAACGGCTTGGACGATATTTAGTAGACGGATCAAGGTACGATGGGTTCAAAATTCATCTCTGAGGTGTTATCCACAAATTTGGTCACTGTGATGATGTCATGGTGATATCATGATAATGGAAGATCAAGCTTTTTATCTAGAACACTTTCCTGAGAAAAGTTACAGTTGTCTTCTTCCAGAATTCACACTTTGAAACATGTTCA
>ML783503.1:53788-64767 GCA_009831015.1 Picea engelmannii
TATGCTTATGTAATCTATGAAATTGTATGGATTATGAGTAAAACACAAGAGAGATGGAATATATGTATGCGTTGTGTTCTTTGCATGCACTGAATTTCCTTACTGGTTATTTTCTCTTGGAAGTATATGATGAATGGGAGAACTTTGTGTGTCATATTCTTTGAATGCTCAGTAATCCATTTTTTGGTTATTTCTTTCTTGAATGTATATTGCAAATACACTATGGGTGAGAGCCAATTCTCTGGAAAAATGGTTTCGTATACTTGTGGAAGCATATTTCATTGGCTAAAAAGTTGAAAGAGATGAAAATGCCGAGTTGTATATACATTTAGGGATTCTAGATTTCCCTTGAATCTCAGATTTCTTGTGTGCAAACTACAACATGGTTATACTTTTCCTTTGAAGGTTGTAAGGCATGGATGGTATCCCCTTGAATGATAAGGGTGTTAGGTTGGTAAGCCTAAATAGCACAGAACTTGGGATTAAATTCCTTGGGGAGATTTTACCTCAACCATCAAAATGATTGAAGGGTCGAAACCCTATAAATTTGTGTGAAATCAACGAATTAACATAATGAGTCGAGGAGAATGGGATTCCCTTATGGACTAGAGGTGAAAGCGGACCATATTATTTGTTTGATCAGGCATAAAATGGCTTTGAAGTCCTCTATAACCGAGTTACCCAAAATCCAGACTTTCAAATAAGTCGACAGCAAGGAAAATCTTGGATTCCCGAATATTTTGATTTTCAAGGCTCCGACAACATGATTCCATCATGCACCAAGCTAGTTTGGAATCCAGAATCTAGACTTTCATTTAAAAGGAATTTTAAGAATTTTTTGGATTTCCGAATATCTGGATCGTCAAAGTTCCTCAGCATGGTTTTGTTCCAAGTTAGATGTGATGTGGCATGGCACACGGGTGATGACATGTAATGACATATGGAAAAGTGACATGGCATCTAGATATGGCTCTACGATTCATAATCCTTTAAGTGTTTTCTCATATACCCAGATGCCTCGATAGACAGAGTTCCATCGACAAGATTCCAACATCTGGATTTAGCTTTTCCTTTTAAAGAGTTTAAGTATTTTCCTGAATACTTAGATGTCTGAATGGACATGGTTTTGTTCATAGGGTTCCAAACCATCCAACATATTTCTTTTCTTTGAAGGAGTCTTTCTTCATAACTCCACTATCTGAAAACCCATATTTGTGAGGTTCTGCATTAAGGTTCCATCCACCGGGCTTATTGCCAAGTTTTGATCTAGACTATTCAATTTCCCTCAAGATTCGTTCCCTAGTCTTTTATAGGGGCTTGGAGAAAGTTGGCGTGGCCATGATGCTGACATGGTAGGACCTGTGTATGTTGATGTGGCATGGCACATGGAGAGTGACATGGCACAACACGTGGAGGTAGATGTGACCTTTGGTAGGTGATGACATGTCATGACACGTGGATGTGTGACATGGAATTCAGATCCGACTTTGTATTTTTGAAGGCTTTAAGCAAATCCTGGATTTTTAAATTTTTAGATGGACATGGTTCCATTCAGAGCAGTTACGCTAGTCATGGAGAGAAAGGGAAATCTAGAATTCAGAATTTCGTTTAAAAAGGGAATTTCAAGGTTTTTTTCGGATTCTCGAATATCTAGATTGTCATGGTTCCAACCGCACAGTTCCAGTATTCGGATCTGGATTTTCTTTTATGAGGTTGCCTCTTGGGATTTTCCAGATTCTCAGATATTCGGATTGTCATGGTTCTCGCTGCAGAGTTATATTATGAGTTCAATGCTCTGACGCTGTAACAAGTATCTAGCTTTTCGTTTTCAAAGGGTGTTTAAAGGGATATCTGAAATTTTGAATATTTGGATGGTCTTGGTTTCATCTGTGTAGTTTTGTGTAGGAGGAATGCTCATCCGACATCTGGATTTTAGAAATCAAAAGGTGATTCGGGGTATTTGGATCCATTCAAGACTTTAAAGGTGATTCTTAAGAAAAATTTCCTCCTGGATGTGGGGTCCTTCGACCCTTTCATCATAGGAGGTATCCACGTCGGATGACTCATGTGATAGGGTCCACGTGGAGGCCACATATCCTGATGATGTCATCTCTAGGGTCAAGCCCTAGAACTTCAGGAGACCATATATTTCTCTATAGAGCTCGAAATTGAACATGAAGACAATCGTTTGAGAGCTCTTGAGGAGAAGAATTGATCCATGAGCTCAAATTCGATGAGTGAAATTATTTTAAGGAAGGTAATTTTAAGGGAAGTCGGAAGAATTTTGTATGCGCCACCAGCCTAATGATGATTAGGGGGTCAAGTGTGTTACAGAGTGGTGTCAAAGAGGTGGTTCAAACACTAGACCTAAGTGGGATAGAAACTAACCACTCAGATTTTTATGCCAAGGACATGATGAATACACTAAGAAGTTTATGCCCAAGTTTTCCTAAGATGGTGAATGCAAAAATATGATTATTTAGAAGAAGTATAATAGTTTTTATTTTTCAGAATTTTATGCCTTCTTCCTTGTTTTGAACTAGAATGGTTCATATATAAATAAATTATATTGATGTGCGCTAACAACAAGTTATAAGTGTATTTGGCAGCAGGAACAGAGTTTTGACTTTGGGATGTTATAGGCCAATAAAAACCCTCAGTAAGGCCAAGTGTGTGTGTGTGTGTGTATGTATTCCCATGTTATTATAAGCTAATAGTGGCTTGTTATTTCAGCACTTAGAAGATACATTAAAGTGAAGAAGATATCAACAAAACGATACATCACGACATGGAAGAAACCTCACGAATCGAAGATGAGGAATACGATAAGAGGAGGGATATATAAACTCCTCTAAATTTGACAAAGACAGTGAGAAGTCTGAAGGATGAACTTCAAAGCTATAGGGTTGGTAATGCGAAGCTCATTAGAGCACAAGAGAAGCATACAAAATTGAATGATTTATTTCTTAAAAGTTTGTCTGAAATACAAAAGTAGTTGCAGCAATGGCCAACTGCCAACAATGTAGAAATACATCACTCTGGGAAGTTGCAAATCCCATGAGAAATCCAAAAGCATGGGCCAATACTCAAGGAAAAGGCACAAGAATTCCAAGAGAGACATAAATGGTGAAGACTCTCTTATCGATTCCTCCAATGAGAAGACTGCCACTTCTAAAAGACTTTCCAATAATGAGATTGGTTCAGGTACACATAAGAAAAGGAAGAAGATTCATTCTAAGAGTTCCCTATCTGGGGAATTCAAGAAGGAAAAGCCACCCACATTTGATGGAGAAATGAAGACAGGTGAGGAAGCAGAGACATGGCTATTGGGATTGAAGAAATATTTCCGAGTACAAAATTACTTCGGGAATATGATGGAAAAAGTGGTCATATTTAACCTAAATGGAGGACCTTCCATCTGGTGAGAAGACCTTAAGAGTGAGTGTCAAAGGGATTAATGCGAAGAATCTAACCTAGAAGCAGTTCGAGATATATTTCAGGAGGGCGTATCTATCAGAAAGATACCATGATGGAAAGATTAAGTAATTCCATGAACATTAATTGGGGCGGCTCACCATGGATGAGTATGTCAAAATATTCATAGAGTTGTTAAGATATGTTCCATATATAAAAGATGAGAAGATAAAGACACAACACTTTCTCAATGGGTTGCCACAGTGCTTTGAGGACATAATTGAATTTGATGAGCCCAAAACACTTGATGACACCATTCAAAAGGATAAGTATTGCTATGAACAGTCAAAGCATAAGCATGAACCTCACAAGGACTGGAATAGGAAGGATAAGACTTGGTTTAAAAAGAGAGGATTTAAATCATCATGGTATAAGAATCCAGGAAAGAGCACCCAGTATAGGTATCCAACAAAAATCATGCATCAGTGAAATTATCCCACCCGAAGTGGGAATAGACCAACAAAACACAAAAAATAAAAGATAGAAGAATGGAAGAAAGGACCATTAAAATGTTGGGGTGGTGGAGAAGAACACATGTTAAGATATTGTCCTCAAATGAAGAATGATCATAGGAGGATCTACAATGTGAAGGAGGTTACCAATGTTGATGACGTAGCCAGAAGTGTACCCTAAATATATGCAATTGTCGAAAATCGACAAGCATACCATCAAGCATTAGTAGTAGAGATGGAAGGTATACTTTCGGATCCGGATTTTCTTTGAAGAGGTTGCCTCTTGGGATTTTATGGATTCTCTGATATTCAGATTTTCATGGTTCCCATTGCAGAGTTATATTATGAGTTCAATGCTCTGACGCTTTAACGAGTATCTGGATTTTTGTTTTCAAAGGGTGTTTAAAGGGATATCTAAATTTTTTAATATTTGGATGGTCTCGGTTCCATTTGTGTAGTTTTGTGTAGGAGGAATGCTCATTCGACATCTGTATTTTCGAAATAAAAAGGTGATTCGGGGTATTTGGATCCATTCAAGCCTTTAAAGGTGATTCTTAAGAAATTTTTCCTACTAGATGTGGGGTCCTTCAACCCCTTCATCATAGGAGGTATCCACGCCGGATGGAACATGTGATAGGGTCCACGTGGAGGCCACATATCCTGATGATGCCATCTCTAGGGTCAAGCCCTAGAACTTCAGGAGGCCATATTAGAGCTCAAAATTGAGCATGAAGACAATCATTGGAGAGCTCTTGAGGAGAAGAATTGATCCATGAGCTCAAATTCGATGAGTGAAATCATTTTAAGGTTAAGGAAGGTAATTTTAAGGGAAGTCGGAATAATTTTGTATGCCCCACTAGCCTAATGATGATTAGGGGGTCAAGTGTGTTATAGAGTGGTGTCAAAGCGGTGGTTCAAACACTAGACCTAAGTGGGATAGAAACTGACCACTCAGATTTTTATGCCAAGGATATGATGAATACACTAAGAAGTTTATGCCCAAGTTTTCCTAAGATGGTGAATGCAAAAATATGATTATTTAGAAGAAGTATAATAGTTTTTATTTTTCAGAATTGTATGCCTTCTTCCTTGTTTTGAACTAGAATGGTTCCTATATAAATAAATTATATTGATGTGCGCTAACAACAAGTTATAAGTGTATTTGGCAGCAGGAACAAAGTTTTGACTTTGGGATGCTATAGGCCAATAAAAACCCTCAGTAAGGCCAAGTGTGTGTGTGTGTGTGTATGTATTCCCATGTTATGATAAGCTAATAGTGGCTTGTTATTTCAGCACTTAGAAGATACATTAAAGTGAAGAATATATCAACAGAACGATACATCATGCCATGGAAGAAACCTCACAAATCGAAGATGAGGAATATGATAAGAGGAGAGATATATAAACTCCTCTAGATTTGGTAAAGACGGTGAGAAGTCTAAAGGATGAACTTCAGAGCTATAGGGTTGATAATGCGAAGCTCATTAGAGCACAAGAGAAGCAGACAAAATTGAATGATTTATTTCTTAAAAGTTTGTCTGAAATACAAAAGAAGTTGCAGCAAGGGGCAGCTGCCAACAATGCAGAAATACATCACTCTAGGACGCTGCAAATCCCATCAGAAATCCAAAAGCATGGGCCAATACTCAAGGAAAAGGCACAAGAATTCCAAGAGGGACATAAATGGTGAAGACTCTCTTATAGATTGCTCCAGTGAGAAGACTGCCACTTCTAAAAGACTTTCCAACAATGAGATTGGTTCAGGTACCCATAAGAAAAGGAGGAAGAGTCATTCTAAGAGTTCCCTATCCAAGGAATTCGAGAAGGAAAATCCACACACATTTGAAAGAGAAATGAAGATGGGTGAGGAAGCAAAGACATGGCTACTGGGATTGAAGAAATATTTCCGAGTACAAAATTACTTCGGGAATATGAAGTAAAGAGTAGTCATATTTGACCTAAATGGAGGACCTTCCATATGGTGAGAAGACCTTAAGAGTGTCAAAGGGATTAATGAGAAGAAGCTAACCTAGAAGCAGTTCGATAAATATTTCAAGAGGGCATATCTATCAGAAAGACACTATCATGGAAATATTAAGTAATTCCATGAGCATAAATTGGGGCGACTCACCATGGATGAGTATGTCAAAAGATTCATAGAGTTATTTAGATATGTTCCATATATAAAAAATGAGAAGATAAAGACACAATGCTTTATCAATGGGTTTCCACGGTCCTTTGAGGACATAATTGAATTCGATGAGCCCAAAACACTTGATGACACCATTCAAAAGGCTAAGTATTGTTATGAACAGTCAAATCATAAGCATGAGTCTCACAAGGACTGGAAGAGGAAGGACAAGACTTGGTTTAAAAAGAGATGATTTAAATCATCACGGTATAAGAATCTAGGAAAGAGCACCCAGTCTAGGTATCCAACAAAAATCATGCATCAGTGAAATTTTTCCACCCGAAGTGGGAATAGACCAACAAAACCTAAAAAATAAAAGATAGAAGAATGGAAGAAAGGACCATTAAAATGTTGGGGTGGTGGAGAAGAACACATGTTAATAGAGTGTCCTCACATGAAGAATGATCATAGGATTATCTACAATGTGAAAGAGGTTACCATTGTTGATGACGTAGTCAAAAGTGTACCCCAAATATATGTAGTTGTCGAGAATCAACAAGCATACCATCAAGCATCAATAGTAGAGATGGAAGGTATAATTTCCCACCGAGCTATTTCAATTTTGATTGACCCAGATTCTAACCTTAGTGATATTGCACCAAAAATTGGTGAAGCGTGTTACGAAAAAGTAAGCATACAAAGTCATGGTTGGTTAAGTTAGCTACAAGAACCAAGAGAAAAGTGTAGACTAAAGTAATAGAAGCATGCCAATTTGAGATGAATGGATTGCACATGCAAGCAACATTAAACGTACTACCATTGGGGTCACATGATATGTTGATTGGTATGGAATGGTTGGAAGTACATAAAGCTAAATTGGATTGTTTTAACAAGACCCTGAAATGTGACGATGATGAAGGAAATGAAAGGAACTTATAGGGCATCGAGATCAGTAAGGAAAATATCAACACTTCAGCTGAAGAAATATTGCAGGAAGGGATGTCCAATTTATTCCATACATGTATTAAATTCAACAGAAGATAAAAATCTAAAAATTGAAGACCATCCATTGGTATATGAGTACAAAGATATATTCCTAGAGGAAATATCATGACTTCATCCTAAAAGAGATATTGATTTTTCTATAGAGCTTATGCTAGGAGCAATACCCATGTCTAAGGTACCTTAGATGATGAGCATGCCTGAATTGGTGGGGATGAAAATGAAATTGAAAGAAATGTTAGACAAGGGATATATTAGACCCAGTGTGTCCCCATGGAGAGCACCAACAATGTTTGTCAAGAAAACGGATGGAACTCTTAGGTTATGCACTAATTATAGATAGTTAAACAAGATGACCATTAAGAACACATATCCATTGCCCAGGATCGATGACCTCTTCAATCATATGAGAGTGGCCATAGTGTTTTTTAAGATAGATTTGAGGTCTGGAAATCATCAGGTCTGAATCAAGGATGAGGATATTTATAAAACTACATTCAGAACAAGGTATGATATTTTAGTGGTTCCCTTTGGACTTACCAATGCACTAACTACATTTATGTTCCTAATGAACGAAATCCTTAGTATGTACTTGGAAAAGGTTTGTTTAGTCTTTATTGATGATATTATGATTCATTTCAAGAACAAGGAAGAGCATGAGGAGAACCTCAAGTTAGTATTGCAAATATTGAGAGAGCACTAGTTGTATTCTAGGTACAACAAGTGTGATTTATTTCAGAGACATATCCATTACATAGCCCATGTGATCTCATAAGAAGGAGTTGTAGTAGACACTGAGGAGATTAAGTAAATCATGGAATGGATTGATTCTCAAAATGTGTTTGAAGTACGATCATTTATGGGATTGGTTGGATACTATATAAGTTTCATCCAAGTATTTTCAAAGATCGACCATCCAATCACTTCATTACAAAGAAAGGGAATGAAGTGTGTATGGTGAGTAGAATGTTAAACAAGTTTCCAACAACTAAAACATTTTTTTACCAATGAACTTGTCTTAAAGATTGTAGATCTAGATAAGGACTTCTTGGTTTGACATATTCTTGCAAGGAAGGGCTCAGTGGAGTCCTCATGCAAGAAGGGCATGTAGTCAATTATGAATCTAGGAAACTAAATGAGCAGGAGAAATACTATGTTACTCATGATCTGGAGCTTGCAACCATTGTGCATGCCTTGAAGACATGGATACACTACTTGCTTGGAAGAAGGTTTGTGTTGATAAAAAACCACGGTGAGTTAAAGTACTTGTTTGAACAACCTCGTCTAAATGCTAGATAGACTAGGTGGATGGCTCTAATTAGCGAATTTGATTTTGAATTATGACATTTAAAGGAAAGGAAAATTGAGTGGAAGATGCATTTAGTCGGAGCATGCAAACAATACATCTAGAAACAAATATTGTATGTGACTTGGACATAAAGCATAGAATCGGAAGTGCCCTACAAAGTGATGAACACTTCAAGTTCATAAAGGAAGGCTTGGAGAAAGAGCCAAGAGGGGGAAAAATTGTGAATCATATAAGATAATAGAAGATGGATTACTGATATATAAAAACAGGTTGTACATACCCAATGCAACTGAATTAAGGGATCTCATAATGAATGAGTTCAATAAAATACATTGTGTAGGTCACTCGGGTTATTAGAAAATGATAACAACTGTAATAAATCTATACTATTGGCCTAGGATGAAAAAATAAATTGCAAAATACATTTCCAAGTGCCTAGAATGATAACCGATTAAGGTTGAGCATACACATCTAGTAGGGATGTTGCAAGTATTGTCGATTCTGGAATGGAAGTGGGAAATCATATCTATGGAATTCATCACTGGATTTCCAAGGATAACGAAGCAACATGATGAAATCATGGTAGTAGTGGATAATTTGAGAAAGACAACTCACTTTATTCTAGTGAAATCCACCTACAAAGCAATTGATATTGAAAATGTCTTTATAAAGGAAATTTTTAGGTTAGATGGCATGCCCAAGACAATCATATCAAACCAAGATGCCAAATTCGCATCCAGCTTTTGGAAGGTTTTATTTGCAAGATTTGGGACATGGTTGCTTTCATCACTGCTTACCACCCTCAGACAGATGGAAAAATAGAAAGAGTTAACAAAGTTATGGAAGATATGTTACGAATGTATGTTATGTACGAATCCATGAAGTGGGAAGATTACTTATCCCCAGTAGAGTTTGTCTTTAATAATGGCTACCAAGATTCTCTAAAAATGAGTCCCTTTGAATCCTTATATGGAAAGAAATGTAAAATTCCAATCAGTGGGGATAACCCGATGGACCAGATTACAGTGGGACCAAATATGTTGAAAGAAATGGAACATGAGGTGTCCATAACCAGACAAAACTTGAAGGCAACACATAATAGACAGAAGAGTTATGCTAAAAAAAATCGAGCTTATAAGGAGCTCAAAGTGGGAGACCACATCTACATCAAGGTTAAGCCCAACATAAGTTCTCTAAGGATGGGAACTTGTGCTAAATTATCACCCCGCTACTATGGACCATTCAAGGTTCTAGAGAGAGTGGAACTAGTGGCATACTGGATTTCCTTACCACCTACTGTTAAAGCACATAATCTGTTCCATGTAACATTACTTAAGAAATATGTTCACAATTCTAATCACATTATTGATTGGACTGTGATACAGGTGGAACCTGAAGGATAATTTCATTCTAAGCCTCAATGCATACTATATAGGAAGGAGATGTTTCTCTAGAACCGAGCCATCACATAGTTCAAGGTGCAATGGAGGCACTTTCGAGCAGATGGGGATACATGGGAACTCGAGGATGCCATGAGAGTGGCATACCCATTTTGTTTTACTGTATAAAGATCAAATTTGAATGGTAGAACACTGAGGACGATGTTCCTTTAAGGGGGAGGGAATTGTAACATACTTGTTTTCCCCCAGTTTGTAATTATAATTATGACTTAAGATTCGAATAGACAAACAATATAAATGTATTTTGATTAATTAATGAAAATTACCTAACAAAATGACTAAAGGGTGGATCATTGGTATTGGCCATGATGACATGAGTGGAGACTGGTGAGGGGATTGGACAATCTCCTTTCCCATCAGAAGTTAACGTTCACCAAAGAGAATCATTTTTCCAAATTGCCAAAAAGTTAATCTTGAATATTCTTTCTCCCCATTTTCCCAAAAATCAGTTAAGGAAGGAGGTTGGTAGTTGAAAAGCCAACCACCTATGATTATAGAAGTATGGAGAACTGGTTGGTACAATTGAAGAATTCAAGCTAAGGTACAACAAGTGTTGGGTTGTTATATTCTTTGCAGTGAAAGTCTAGTCAAGGTGAATAGACTAACAGTCGAAGTCGAGGTGGATCGACAGCAAGTCGAAGTCGAGGTGGATCAACAACAGGTCAAAGTCGAGGTAGATCGATATCAAGTTGAAGGTTGAGGGAGTCGAACAGGTAAAGTTGAACTCGAATATATCGATGACAAGTCAACTAACAAGAGGTCGAGTGCACTTGCGAGATGACCGAATAAACACTTAATGAAGGTCGATTGGTAATCGACTGGTAAACCCAACTTGGAGTTGAATGCAACATAATCATGGGATTTGCGGGATTTGTAGCCAATAATATGCATGGATCTGTAACCATTTTCTGGTTGCTAATCTTTAGGGTTTTTCCTGTTGTAAAGACTATAAATAGGCATGTTATAAGGCCATAAAGGAAAATGTTGTTGTAAGGTAATCGTAGAATTAACTTTTTCAGGTTAATGCATGTGTAAGTGTAGGTTGTTGTTCATGCATATGTAAGCCGAATTGGCTACAGGGTTGTTCTTTCCTATGCAAGAGGGTATGATGTTGATTGTGTCTTAGGTGTGGACCAAGGCTAGACATGTAA
>ML783503.1:95832-107379 GCA_009831015.1 Picea engelmannii
AGGAGGGACAAGAGTATAAATTCCAAGGTATCACAACAGGCTCCCTAGATATCATTAACTCCCACAAAATGGAAAAGCTACTCAAAAAATGTCATTCTGGAATTATTTCCCAAATCCATTCCATTCACATCGTTGAGACACCCTTTGTGTAACCCGACCTACAATATATACTCTCTCAACACCGAGCTATTTTTAACACCCCCCATAGACTTTCCCCTTCTTATGGAGTCCATGATCATTTTATTCCTCTAGTACTAGGAAATATTCCTCCCAATGTTTGCCCTTATAGTCATCCCTTTGCCCAGAAAAATGAAATTGAATTTTGTTTTTCAAGAATTGCTAGAAGATGGTGTTATTTGTCCTAGTACCAGGCCCTATTCTTCTCCAATAGTCATGGCACTCAAGAAATAAGGCACTTGGCGCATGTGTCCTAATTTTTGTGCCCTCAAAAAATTCACAATCAAAGACAAATTTCCCATTCCTATCATTGATGACCCTTTGGATGAATTGAGTGATGCTCAGTACTTTACAAAACTTGATCTTCGTTCTGGATACCTCCAGATATGTATGAAAGAGGAATACATCCCCAAGACTGCCTTTTGCACTCATGAGGGTCACTATGAGTTCTTGGTCATGCCCTTTTTCCCGTGTAATGCCCCCTCCACTTTTCAAAGTCTCATGAATCATGTCTTTCGTCATTTCCTTTGTCATTTTGTCTTAGTTTTCTTTGATGATATTCTCATCTATAGTAAAACTTGGCAAGCCCATCTCGCCCATGTGGATCAAGTTCTCCACCTATTATCTAAGCACAATTTTTTTTCTCAAACAATTTAAATGTGCTTTTGGTGCCTTTGAAGTTGAGTATCTATGTCATATTGTAGGCAGAGATGGTTTACTAGTGGATCCTAAGAAAATTGAAGCTATGAAGGATTGGCCTATGCCTAAAACTCCTAAAAGATTTCATGGGTTCTTTTTTAATGGGCTATTGTCACAAGTTTGTTCGAAATTATGGAAAAATTACAGCTCCTCTCACTTCTCTCCTTCAAAAGAATGCCTTCAATTGGACTCCAACAACTGATCAGACCTTCTAATCCTTGAAAGAGGCTATGTGCACTACTCTTGTCCTAGCACTACCCGAATTCACCAAGACTTTTTTCCCAGAATGCAATGCATCAGGAAAAGGGTGACCAAGTTGTTTGGAACATGAAATTTCCTCCCTGGAGAAACATAAATGGGTAACCAATATGTTTGGATATGATTGTGAGATCATATTCAAGAAGGGAAAATAAAATGTGGTTGTTCATTCTCTTTCAAGGAAATATGAAGAATAAGGTTCCCTCTTTTCCCTCTCATTCATTGTATCACACTAGCTTCGAGTTGTCCGCTAGGAATGATTGCAAGACCTCAAACATTCTAGCATGATCCAAAAATTGCAACATGACCCTCAAGCTTCTCAAGCGTACTCTTGGCATAATGAAGAGTTTCACTATAAAGGTTTCTTGTATTTAAGAAAATAGTCGAACCTTAAATCCAATGTGCTCTCTGAGTTGCATGCTTCACCCGTAGTTGGGCATTCAGGGTTCACCAAAATCTATGAACATGTCAAGAATTCTTTTTTTCTGGGACAATATGAAATAGGACACCCACATATATGTTGTTGAATGTGATATCCTCAAACACAATAAGGGAGAAACAGTCAAAGATCCAAGCACCCTCCAATTGCTCTTGATTCCTCGTGTTATTTTGAAGGATATTTCTATGGATTTCATTGTTGGATTACCTAAATCATGAAATAAGTTAGTCATCATGGTGGTAGCAGATCGTCTTTCCAACTATGCCTATTTATGTGCTCTTCAACACCCGTTCACCGCATCCACAATGGCTCAATTTTTTATGGATAATATATTCAAACTCCATGGCATGTATCATTCTACTATCTCTGAACAAGATCCAACTTTCACTAGCAAATTTTGGCAAGAATTTTTTAGGCTCCAGGGAACCCAATTGCATCTCAGACTTTCCTATCATCCCCAGACTGATGGAAAAATTGAAGCTATCAACAAGTGTTTTGAAACATATTTGTAGTGTATCTGACATAAAAAATTAGTGGGATCAGTGGTTACCCCTAGTTGAATGGTGGTACAACACAACTTAACATATTGCCACTTACATGACTCCTTTTGAAGCAGTCTATGGGAAAAAGTCACCATCGGTTCTCTCATACATGCAAGGTGTCTCCAAGGTTTAAGAGGTTGACAACATGGGTAATTTTAAGGATGGAAATTTATTTTGAAATGTAGAAACCTTGGCGAATATTACTAGTCCTTTATATGTCAAATATAAATGTTTGGCGATATTTTTGTTAAAATATTCAAATTTCTAAGGATTTTATATAGTTTTTATAAAAGTTTGGCGATTTTTAAGGTAAAATGTTTTTTTCCTATAGAATTTGGGCGAATAATTTTTAGAATGGCGAATATTTTTTTGGGAAAAAGAATGGAAAATTAGCCCATGGGCAAAATTTATCCACTGGAATTTTCCTTGGTTGACAACAATCTTATAGTCTGAGTGACCATTCTCTGTACCCTCAAACAAAATTTGGTCATGGCTCAGAATTGCATGAAACGACAAGCAGATCAGGGTCGTTCAAAACGTCAATTCATTGAAAGGAACTAGGTGTTTCTTCATCTGAAACATTATAGGTGGACTTCGATCAAAACTTAACATTGTCATAAACTTTCCCCAAAACTTTATGGTCCTTATACAATTCTCAAGCAAGTGGGACCTGTGGTCTACCGATTAGCTCTTCCTAGTCATTCTAAGCTCCGTTGTGTTTTTCATATCTCATGCTTAAAGAAAGTGATTGGAACTAAGTGCCAAACTCAAACTAGTATGCCTAAGTTGGATGAAAAAGGTTCCATTTGGTTTTAGTCACAAGAAATCTTAGACCAACGAGAGTGTCTTCTCTATCAGTGTACCATCAAGGAAGTGTTAGTTCAGTGGAAAGATACAACTCCAGAAGATGCCACCTGGGAACCTACTACCATTTTGGAACAATTTCCTCATCTCAAGCCTTGAGGACAAGGTTGTTATTCAAAGGAGAGGACATGTTAGGGACCTAATCTCCCTAACCCCTAAAGTAGGTAGAATAATATATTTTCTATGTAATAAAGGATGACATTAGTTTATAAATCCGATTGAATAATGTGAACAAGTCTGATGTAAGAAGACTTAATAGAAGCTTCTACTTCTAGAAAGATCTTCCTCTAGAATGTTCTTTAGAAGATAGAATTAGTATAAATAGGAGTAGAAGGCATGAGAAAGTCTTGTCTTGAGAATTGATTTAAAAGAGATTTTCTTTGTTGGAGGTTTCCCCCTCAAAGAGGCAAGTGAACATTGCTTTCATTCAATAAATGTATTATTGTTGGTGTTGTTATTCTCATTATTTTATTGTTTTGTTGGTATTTGTTGCAATATTTCTATTTATACTTATTATAATACATTTGGTACCTTACAAAAAAACTCCCTAAATGGGGAGATGTGATCCAAAATGGATTGTTATATGAATTTTCATCTATTCTGGTACTTTATAGGTGGAAAAATTGGAGCAATTGGTTTGTAGGGCCCATTTAGGGATAGGTCCTTCTTTGGTGATTTGGGATCCAAAAAATGTTTCAGAGCCTGTTTGAAGACTTAAATAATCATTTTTTGGGTCAAAAATTTGTGAAAAAAGTTCCCAACCTATGAATGTTTTTCTACACATCGAGAGATTTCCAATGGCATGAAGATCATGTTGGTCAGAGTTGATATGAGGAATTTGTGTCTCTCGCAAGTTGACCTATCTTGTTGACCACCATGATATTGAGTGTATTCCATGTCAACTTCTATTACTCACACATGTGAAACTAGTCACATGTGAACTTTCAAGAAGATTCTAGAGTGTACAAAACCCTAACCCTAATCAGGAGTCAAGGCATGTAAATTCCCTAACCCTAACCTTGGACGACTATTGGGACATTATTAAATACATAGTTGCTAGGATGGAAAGGGGTTTCATTCTTATTGTAATGTTTATTGTTCCATAGTTAAGCAAAGCCTCTAGGAGTGGGATTTTGGAATAGAACAAAGGAAGTGGAAGATCATATAGTAACCATACTAGCCACAATGTCCATGGTACCTCCATAGTGAGTACACTTTCTTTATATTTGCATTTCATAATTGAAAAGAAAATAGTAACACATAGGCTTCACTTTCTAGCTGACTTTTTTCTTGTATTTGGTTTTTTTACAGCACATCTTGTGTTCATTATGTGGATGGTGTGTTATTTTCTTAACTTCTTTAATTTTAGTTTCAATTTATTTCAACATTTTGTGTTCTAAGCTAATAAAATTAAATATAAAATTTAAAGTAAAACATTACATAATAAAAGATTGCATAATATTGTAAGATTTGTTGTAGGAGACTATTCTGATGGAATATCCATGTCAGTTTACATATCATCTCACCACAACTAAGGATGCATAAACTCTATTGGATTTATGAACCAAAGTAGTTGTTGGTTTGTTTGATTAATTAATAGTAAACTTTTTTCTCTTAAAATGGACTTGACTTGAGCCAAACTCTTGAAATCATTATCTCTGGTTTGTTGGAGATTTTTCTTATAAAAAACAAGTAGGGTGTGGTTAGTTTTATTTATTTTTATTTTGAAAAATATTATTTTGGTAGTGCACATTAAATTCCATGTTGTCAGTCTCTTTAAGAGCTTTGAAACGCAACCACTCTTTTTGAATACGAAGGGGCTTTGGTAGCTAGATCCACCAATCAAGATTTTAGTACAAATTAATGATTCTAATTTTGTTTTAGTTTCTCTGTGTCTATGTTTAATAAAGTTTCCAAACATGGTTAATAGTTGTATGGAGCTTGATTTTATATGATCAATTTCTCTCTAGGTCACTGAAGAGTTTGAAGTAATGTCAAGGCAAGGCAAGACACTGAAGAGTTTGAAGTATGATCAAACAACCCGTGAATGTGTAGTCACTGTTCTCGACATTAATGTGAAGGAAAAGTAGTCGATGCTAATGTGTAGTCACTGTTCTCGACATTAATGTGAAGAGCCTAAAAAATATCCCATTTTGGTAAGTCAACTTGTCCAACACACTCCAATTGATGCCAAAGTTTTAATGAACTCGAAATGTTTCAAAGCCATATTAATTCAAGAATTTAATAAAGTGCCAAAAAAGTTAGTGAGAAAAAAAATATAAAGACCATACCCATGTATAATTGTTTAATGAACTCGAAATGTTTCAAAGCCATATTAATTCAAGAATTTAATAAAGTGCCAAAAAAGTTAGTGAGAAAAAAAATATAAAGACCATACCCATGTATAATTGGAATTTATTTTTACAACAAAGTAACAATGGTATAAACAGAATTCATTTTGAAAGCTCCTAAAAGAAAGAATTCCCCGTTTTACACCACTTTTGTAACTTCTAATATTAGTTAATAATTAGAAATTTTAATTTATTTGCTTTGGAAATCTCAAACATGAAGTGTAATTAGCTAGCTTGATTTGACATGCTTATTTTTTCTAATCCTTGTATTGTTTATTTTGTAGATGGAAAATTTGAGAAAGCTGTCCTATTTGAGTTCAGCTTTGCAAAAAAAATTCCATTAGTGATGATCTTCACCAAGGAATGTGCTAATAAGATATTTGATGGTTCTATAAAGAAATAAGTATTCTTAACCTTTGATGGTTCTATAAAGAAATAAGTATTCTTAACCTATTTTCATGGCATTTTTCTTTTCCAAGTGTTTTATTGAGTTTTGATTCTCTTACTATTTTACATAGATATAAAAAATGTTATTTATCGTTTGTTGATATGATTTTTTTCAGTAAGTGTAGTATGTAAGTGCAAGTTGTACTAACTTTTTTCTTTTTTCTTTTTCTCTTTATAAGTACTAAGGATTACAAAAATATTATTCCATTTGTTTTTTTAAATCTTGTTCAAGATCATTCCATTTGTTTTTTTAAATCTTGCTCTTTAAAAGTACTGAGGATTATAGAAAGATCATTTTATCATTTTACGAAGATACAAAATAATTTAAGAAAAAGGTATCGTTAAATTTTTTATTTTTTTTTGTGAATAAAAAAGGGAAAATCTTATTAAAACTTTTCAAATACAAAAAAGCATATAGCAACAATCTGCCAACTGTTTTGCCAAGTTGGTGGAAACCAGGACAGATGGCAGACTGTGATGTCCATGTCAAAATTGGCGGTCCGTCATCTGTCCTGCCAAAAGGAAACCAGGGTAGGTGGCGGACTTAAGTCTTTACACCACTATTCAGAGCAACCATGAAAACTAATCTGGAAGTAAAGTTGGACATTGAAGTGGAAATTAAACAAGCATCTAAGCATGAAATTGAAACTGTGTTGTAGTAGCGCAAGGAGCCAGACTAAACTCCAATCCATAGAATTACTCGTTAGCATCGGAGGTTGCGTCACTGGGGTCGCCGCTGAGAGGCCCATTCCGAGTCTGTAGCACAAAAGGCCTTGCGCACATCGGGCATTTCTAGCCGGCTAGTGCATTTGAGTATGCCTCATATAACATATCGATACATTGGTGCATGAGGATGTCGCGGTGGAATTGATCGGCCATCTGGCTTCGAAGCTCTAACACTAGCGCCTGTTACTCCGGGTGGCAGAATGACGGGGGGTCTTGCCATGGTTCCGGGATTGTCGTAATAGGTGGTGGCGCTAGGACCAGGCCACCCTCCACCGCCATACCATTGACTTCCTCGCATGTATCCTCCTGTGCTCTTGCCTTGTCTTTCATCGTCCCGAATTTCTCCTCCATCCTGAGCTCCTCGACCTCCTCTGTTGCGCTTGAAATTTTGAAATCACCTGGAAGCATGGCGTCCTTGGGGTCAAGGTGGAGGAATTCCTCGGGGAATTCCTAAACAACTATGCAAGTGTAAGCCTCCTTTACCTCCCGCATAGGCCTGTCCGTGTCTGGTGCACTAGCTCATGTCGAAAATTGGTTGGGGGGCTGCCAATTATCTGGCACAGTGAAGAGGAGGGATTCTAGAGGGAACTGAATTGGTTCCTCTGGGATCACCTCTTCCACATACGTCGTTGGAGGCATCCTAACCTTCTCCCTGCGCTGAGTGCAGGCTATGGATAGTGCCTTCTATAACTGTTGCCTCCTCCTCTGTCGTGTGGTGAAGCTATGTCAGGCAACGCCACGACGCGGCTTGCCTCTTTCCCTCGGCATGGAGGAGCAATGGAGGGTGATAATGCTTAACGTGAGCATGCTGGAAATCCTCTGGTAGCTGCACCGGAACTCAGATTTGCCGACCTAGTGTGAAGCTAAGGTGAAATGGCTCGAATCTCTTCTCTTCCGGATAAGAACATAGAGGATCAACATGACTACTACCACCAACTTCTCCCATCCACTGAATCCCATGGCCATCATTCTACTCGCGCGAGGCAGCAGTCCTTCACTTCTTGACGGGTAGTAATGGTGATCTCTCATTTAATGGTGAGGGGAGGGGAGCCAACCTACCATATTAATGGTTGGGCTCTGGCCTGTGCTACGTGGTCGCTCTGTGCTTCGTGGCACCCCATCCGGGGATCATTAAATTCTTTAGTTGTTTTCTCTATTGTTCTTCTTTTGATTAGAGGTAAACAAACACATGCCAAACACATGTAATAATAATTACACTTTTATTATGACACATGTTTTTAGAGTTTCCTCATTCGTTGAAATTATTACCTCAATGTGGCCATTGCCAATTATTGGAACCCATATATAATAATAAACTTGCAACATAGCTTTGTGGGGAATTGAGCCCATTGTCTTAGCTAAAGATGGATGACACAACTAATTAGCATGATAAGGCCAAGGTAAGTGGTGAAGAGTGTTTATTTCTAATATATAAATTATTAGAAGGTTATGCATTAATTGTGTACTATGGTGCTTCCTCTATTGCCTAAGTGATGGCAATAACTAAGCATTTGTACTTTGAAATGTTATTGTTATTTCTAAAATGTTGTATTTTTTTTTTCAATTATATTTTTCTTTGTTACATTATCATGGTTTTTCTACAATTCTATTCTATATATCCAACAAGCAATAAGAGTTTGGATCAATGTGAGTATACATTTACAGAGTATTGGCTTTTTCATTTTACCAAAACTTGATTATGGTTTTGTACACTAATGTTTTTAAATTGATTGATTAAATATTTAAAATAAATTCTTTTAGTGGTAATCACACTATCAAAAGAACTTACAAATTTCTAAAAACAAATACACTCACATTCAAGTTTGTAAAAAAGAACAAGACTAAACGTGTAGAGTCTACTCCATTTACTCAAGATACTAATGTTGTTGACCAACTTAAAGATGAATTATGATGAGTTTTGATACTCATGTACTTGAAAGGAATTTTTTCTCAATTTTTTCAAATTTTATTTTTACAAGAGCAATATGCTAGGAATATAGGTTTTTTATGAAAACCTTTAAAAAGACAAACAAATTCGCTTTTGCAGTTTTTTATCATAAAATAAATTTTATTTCTTTAAATCCTATTTTCCTACTTGTCAAGTTTTTATCAAGTTCTTAAAACTAATGACAAACTAATGACCTGGGTTCTATTAATAATTTACCACATAACACCTTCATCATCAAGGTAAGGTTTTTTCCAGTTATTAAAAGGGGTTTTCAAATTTTATTTTTACAAGAGCAATATGCTAGTATATAGTTCTTTTAATGAAAACCCTTAAAAAGACAAACAAATACGCTTTAGATTTATGTGCAGTTTTTTATCATAAAATAAATTTTATTTCTTCCAATCCTATTTTCCTACTTGTCAAGTTTTTATCCAATTTCTTTAAAACTAATGACCTAGATTCTATTAATAATTTACCACACAACACCTTCACCTTAAGGTAAGGTTTTTTCCAGTTATTAAAAGGGTCATAGTTATCCTCATATTTGATATTTTGAAGTGAGGTTTTTTCCAGTTATTAGAAGGGTCATACATATCCTCATATTTAATATTTTGACAAAATTATATGGATGGTATTTACGAATACCTAGTGTGCATCTTTTGAATATATTTTCCTTTTTGTATTGAGTTGTAACTAGGGATCATTGAATCTTATATTTCCTTACATATGCTAAGACAAATGTCCATTGCTGTGGTTCACTATTTATCAATAGGAATTAAAATGTCTATGTGTTTAGTGTTTTGTTTTATTTTAGGTGTGTTATATGCAGTTACATTTTAGTATTTTTTTATTTTACAATTCAAAATAAATAAATATAAAATCTTTTAATAGTTATTATGTGGGACATGGAACTTTTGTGATGTTGTTGTCGTATTTGTGTATATTACGGTGATAGATAATTATGTTTTTAGGGCTGAATACTTGTTTATGATGGGTGAATTTTTATTGTGATTTCTAGTTTGGAGCTAAGATGAATATTATATGAGAAAAATCTATGGACGAAGGAGAGGAGAAAATATTGAAGAAAACCTCATTGGTTATTTATTTAGTTTTGTAATTATTTTTTGAAATTTTAAAGATGATCCAAGGGTAGTTTGGTGTATTATTTGGAATAATTGTGAGTTGTCAAGTAGAGAATGGGTGTAGGCTACCAAGAGGACTAGTGGAATCAATGAATATATATTATTGGTTGGTTCAAAGTACTTATCATCTTTGTTGAAATAGATCGATGTTTTGAGTAGATTTAGGTTATGACTAATGAAGTTATTTCCTATAATGAATAATAAATTCAATATTGGCAATTCTTTGCTTCGTGATATTTGTATTTTTAAGTATAATATGAACTTTGTCTTGAAACATGTTAAATAATATTGTATTTTTATTTTTATATAAATATATAATAATAATAATATTAAATAATAATTAAATTTTAAGATCATGATCAAGCTAGACACTAAATTGGTGTATGAGATCTCCTTTTTTGTGGAACAAGGAAACCCTTTCGTGCAATGATTTTTTTGAAATTATGCTTATACTAAGAGGGGTGGGTGAATCAGTATAAGATACATTTTACTTTATTTGAGAATCCATCAATCATTCATTAAATTTAAAATAGTAAATGCATGTAAACTCAAATCACGGTACACAGAGTTGAACTTGGGAACCCTTGTGGGAGAAAACCACAAAAACTTGTCTTCGTAAATGTCAGTAGGCACCAAACTACTGATATGAAGCTTGTAGGCACCAACCTAATGGAGACACCAATATCCTCAGCTAAGCACCAACTCAACAAGATATTGTGTAGGCACCAACCTACTAGAGACACCAATCTCCTTAGTTAAGCACCAAATCAACAAGATATTGTATAGGCACCAACCTACTAAAGACACCAATCTCCTCAGTTGAGAACCAACTCAATAAGACTTGTATAGGCACCAACCTAAGATATTCATACACAAAGTACTTCTAACTTCACTTGCATGCTTCATACTTCATGTATTTCATAGCATCATATACCCATAACTCTCATGCTCCAAGACCTTTATGTGTTTCATACCCAGACATAGATTCAAACCTTAATCAGATTTAGCCTTCATGCCCTAGCGAACCTCATAGCATCACTCCCATAATATAATCCCAGAATGCAACATCAAAACCTCAAAATAGCTCACTTTGCAACATCATAGACCTTAGTACTCCATAGCACACCCTTAAAACTCCAAGAAAACTCCTCTTGCACCTTTAGACCCCAAAAATACTCCACATCTCCTTTTGCACACCTCATATCTCTTCTGTTGATCCAGGTGGATATCGGTGGCCACCCACCTTTTCCAACTGGCTCAAAACAATTTTTCGGCAATTTTGGTAATTTACTATTTTTAGCAGTTTTTCACTTCTAGAGCCGTTTTGAGGCCCTAAATGATGTTTTTGGGAAAACGGGGAGCAATATGGAAGTTTTTTTGATATTTCCCCCAAAATGAATCTCCTCGACAATACCTTTCCAATGGGCTATCATACGGGATGAGATCCTTTCAAACTGTTGATTGAGGAATCCCTCACGCAACAGAGGAATGGGATTATGGATAGTTTCATGCAAATCCTTCGGCAGCTACCAACATGCGACGCATCTTCTTCGAGCGGAGGCGCCTCCCCCTTGAAGGTACAAATAAACTTCGATATTCCTATATTTGAAGGTTAGATAGACGTAGATGTTGTAGACAAGTGGTTGAATCTACTAGAAGGGTATTTTTCTGTCCATAACTTTTCAAATAGCGAAAATATTACTTTTGTGCTCCTCAAAGTCGTTCCCCATGTCAAATATTGGTGGGAAAATTTATGTGAGCAAAAGGAAACAGAGGAACCCTCATTATTTACAGTCACACCCACCTGGAAATCCTTCAGGGATGCTATTAAGGAACAATACTAGCCTGTCAGAGGTTATGATGACTTGTATACCAAATGGAGCACACTGTGACAAGAAAGAGACCAAGGAGTGCTAGATTTCACAAATATCTTCCATACCTTGTGCACCAAGCT
>ML783503.1:134500-177179 GCA_009831015.1 Picea engelmannii
GGATTGAGGTTGGAAGAGTGAGGGAACTATACCCTCATCTTCAAATAGACTGAAAATAGTCTTTTGGAGGTCCAAAAGCTTTCCAATGGGCAAGTGTGATCAGGGGATCAAATTTTGCTCAAAAATTCAAAGTGCTCGGAATCACTTCAAATTGAACGAGAGAGTAGGTCTTGTCGTTATGAACCCAACGCAACTTGTTTGGGTTCAAACGAACGTCGGGAGCGAGATATATCGCGTTCTGTTCAAATTTACAAACAGGGAAAAAAAAGGGTCGTTGACTGTACAGTCCGTACAGTGGCTGACGTGGCAGGCCGTACGACACGTGGCAGGCATGCATTCGAATAGTTGGCAGGTGACTTGGCATGTTTGGCAACGAATGGAATGACGACACGTGGCCCAGTCAATGGCTTCCACGTGTCATCCATTTATTGGTTTAAAACTTATGTTGTTGGTCGGAGTCGACCCCGTGACCTCCGGGCAAGGGCAAAGACTTGGCAAAGAGCCGCCAACCGGCGCGCCACCAGTTGTTCCTTGTTATATATATGGTGCAATATATATATATGTTTGTATATGCGTGTGGTTTAGGGCGTGACCGGGCCGGGGCTTAGCCCCAGCCCTTGGTCGTACGATATGTTACATATAACCCACAGCTATATCATATGGACGCGCACGCGCGGTTGTGTTTGTTCCAACGGTTATATCAACGACCCGCCATTTGGCCTTTGACCATTGGCTTATGTAACGAGAGCCTATGTTAATGCTAGCGCGTGGACACATGGGTCATACGACCTGGCCCTTGACGGTTAGGGGCTAGGTGCGCCCGTAACTGTCCTACAGTTTGCACGGTTCGCGCTGTTGCGTCCGGTGCTAGGTTTTTACGCTTAAATATGTGTGTGGGCTAGGTTGAGCCAACAAGGGTGCGTTTTGTAGATGCAGAGACAACAAACTTGAAGGGGGGACTTCCAGGAAGCCTATCTTCTTCATTTTTTGGCCAAACGAAGTGCCGAAAAAGCCCAACTAGGGGTTTTTGGACGTTCTGAAGCCATTGGAGTAGTCTATTTGGCATTTCGAGCATTGTAAAGCACATTTTTGAGCACTTTGAACAAATAATACAAATGATCCATTGGAAGCTGGACCAAGAGATGTAGCCCAAGAGAGGGGTGAATTCCTTTATCATTTGTTGTGTTATGTGTTTTCTGTTCATTGATTATGTTGTTGTTTATATGCATCTTGAATGAGTAAATCCTATTAAAAATTGTGTTGCAAAGATGATACATTTGCATTTTAACACATAAATTTTACTTGCAAATATTTTCAAGAATACAAGTCTTCTTCATTTTTAGATCAACCAAGCATGGGTAGTCATATGTGCTAGAATTGGGACCACCAGAGGTACCTCCTCTATGACAAGAACACCCCAGTGCTCAGCAGAGGAATCCATGCCTTCTCTCTCTTGGATGTCTTCTTCCTGAATTGGAATAGTGCCACTCAACCGAATGGGCGCAAACACATTGTTCGGGACTGGAGCAGACATAGATTCTTCCTCCACAATTGTTGTTCCCCAATCCTCTTTTTTGCTGCTAACACTCCCTACAATTGGCTCTGTTGTGGAAATGTGGGGATATGATGGTTGGAGGGAGGGATAAGGGGAACGACAACGATTGGCCAGGTAGTGGTAATATTTTGGGCCACGCCTAGCTCTTCCACGCTCCCGAGGCATGGCGTAGGGAGTAAGATGGGTGAAATTGAAGACAATGCAAAGGACAACCTAAGGGGGATCGATACAAAGCTTCCCAGAGCCGAAAAGGTAGATAAAAAACCGAATAATAGATAGCTCTGAGAGATGGAGGGAAGATATATCATTCCAAACCATTAAAGACTCCATTAAACTAGATAAGATACCTCTCAAAGTCCTAGTACTGTGTTGACTCGGGTCAGACATCATAAGAATCTGGTGTAGTAAATTTTCCATGAGCCAAGATCGGTTACATCGAAGTGAAGAGTGAAGGAAGTGAAACAACACCAAGGACTACCATGTTAAATGCATGAAAACGTGGCACCCCATCACAAATAATATATTGTAAACTTAATTATAATCATTAAAAACTAAAAAATATTAAGATATTATTAAAACCTAAAACAATAATATATTGCAAACTTAATTATAATCATTAAAAATAGAAAACTTAATACAATGAGACCTCGTTGTTTTAATTATTATGATACCACTTTGAAAGGCAAGGGAATAAATAATTGTATATTATCTAGTCAATATATATATCGTAGTCATTTTTATGCAAATGTTTATAAAGTTGAGGCATCCTTTTATCATTGATTATTAATTATAATATAAATGATGTCTAACTACTCTCTCGGGATTAACAAAGGCATTAGGATATTTTCATAAAAGCCTACAAATATTAAAAAAAATGAAATATGTATTGGTGCGTACGTTGCAACTAGCTGGAATCACACAGCATAGAAACCCACGCCACCGTTGAAGTGTGTGGGGTAGCCGGTAGCCATTCCTTGGGTTTGACATTAACAATAATATCAAAACTTTCTATGAAATCATCGCCGAAGATTAAGAAAAATCAAACACAACGACCACGCAATACATAAATAGTTGAGCAATCAATGAAAGCGAGAAAAACATGTAACCTACGGCTTCATAAAATTATTGATATTTTGATAAAATTATTAATATTTTTATTCATTGAGAGACGGCAGCCAAGATGCCGGGTCGGTTGGGCTGAGGGAGTTTGCGTGGAAACCCTAAAGGAAACAATAGTCAAACCAATGAAATCACTTGGGTCTTCCCTTCAAAATATAGCGTCACGGCTACGTCGTCCTTTAAGGTGTAACGGATAAGTCGTTGAGAAAATGAAAGCCGGCGTCACGGCTACGACGGTAAATTATGGTATGTACAAAAATTTCAACTTCACAGCTGGGTAGGGATAAAATTTGATGGGTAAATTATTTGACGTCATTGTTAAATAGGATGAAAAATATTGTTAAATAGAGTAAAAATATGAAACCAAATAATATCAAAATTGAATTATTATTCAATCTGTTTTATATATTTAGTTTAAAGATATGATATAATAGTTTAAAGATATGCTATTTATATATTTAATTTAAAGATATTACATAATAATTTAAGATATGATATAATATATTTATATAGTTTAAAATATGATATAATATATTTATATAGTTTAAAATATGATATAATATATTTATATAGTTTAATTGATTTATAAAGATTTCTCGTCTAAAAAACTTTTCTCTATAATAATTTAATATTTCGAAATATGATTTTCGACATTTTAAATATGTAAGCCATGAATTATTCAATTATGTGAGAATCACATAGAAGGTACATAGAAGGTAAGAGAGTTAAAATAATCACATCACAAGTATAGTTGGAATATTAATTTTTTGGACCACATATTATTTTTAATTCTTTGGACCACATTATTTTGACATAATGGCATTTGTACTATCAAGTATTATGTGGCTCTCATTGCCTTTAAGAAGTCTTGCTTTCAATTTTAATTTCACAACATGAAGATTCACCTTTTTCATTTGTTAGTTACCTCTACTCTGTTATATATGTTCCAGATTTGGGGACTATATTTTCCAAAAGTAGACTATAGTTAGATAGAGAGGGTACTTGTTTTTTATGTTGTCCATGCACATTCTTGCCATGCTTTAGGGTATCTTTCTTGAGAAGTTTGGTATTACTCTAGTTATTGTTTCGATGATATTTCAAATGGTGGCTATGCTAGACAAGCTCACTCAGAGTTGTCTATTCATCTTAGATATCCATATCTAGTGCTTATGTTCTCTATGCAATATGTAGAATGTGGAGTGGATCTTTTTTGGTATGTCAACGCCTCTTTGTTTCTTGTTTCGGTTGAACTAGATATTGATAAGGAATCTCCACACATGTCATGTTAGTGGATGCTTCAAAGCTTTCCAATAGAAACATAAACAAGGGCATTGAAATCGAGATTTACAAAAACCAGATGGTAAAAACTAAGATAACCATCTTCTCTAAAGTTCCATCACTCCACAAATGATTTCATCTAACCTCATAGGTGCACCAAACTCTAGTTTTCTTGTAGTGAGAGTTTCTCTAACACAAATTAGAGAAACTGTGATATTCCTTAAGAGCATTACATTGATGACTTGTTCTTTAGACCCTAAGACTAACAAACATTTTGTATTCAAATTCTCCCCTTACTATGAGGTCTTTATGGACTCGGACAACTCCCTCCATGCTTTCATAGATTATGAGACCCAAAGGTGATTAACACTTTTCTTCTACAAGGTGTTTGACCTACCCTAGCAACTTTCTAGAGGAAAGTGATACAAACAAGGTGTTTGACCTACCCTAGCAACTTTCTAGAGGAAAGTGATACAAACAAGGTGTTTGACCTACCCTAGCAACTTTCTAGAGGAAAGTGATACAAAGTACCTTGTACTTGCTAGTTGATTGTGATATCAGAAAACATAACATTCACCTCACACCTATCATGCACTTTTCTTGACCTTCAGTGTTAAAAGTGTTTCTCAAGGTTTTAGTTTTATAGTGTTTTTTGTTAGGAGTCTCTTTGATATTTTCAATTATTATGGTATTCTTTTGTTGTGTCTATTTTAAATTAAATTAAATAATGAAAAAATATTTAAATTTGATAGGTATTATTTAATCATAAATTATAAATTATATATATATATATATATATATATATATATATATATATATATATATTAAAATTGTATATAATGTAGTAATAAAAAATTATTTTTATTTTTTAAATTTTATAACCAAGGTTTTTGAATAAACATTGTTTATTTCCAATAATATAATACCTCATAAAATAATCTAAACGTAAAAAAAACTATTTTATTACCATCTCTATAAAATAAATAATAAAAGATTTCAATTTGAAAATATTTTTTTTATTTAAATTTAAATATTATAATTTATAAAAAATTGTTTGTTAATTTTTTATAAATTTATTTTCATATTTTTCATTGGAAGTCTGAAACTGCAATCTGCTACACTGGAGTTGCAATTTCATCACTTTCATAATTGCAATTTAAAGAATCTTTCAAATCGACAGAGAGAACTTTGAAATTACACATCTATTACTAACTGAATTCAGAGAAAAGCAGGAAAAACCGTGGGAGGAGGGCTGAACTCGGACGTCATCAGATCTCACGCCTATGCGGCGTGCAAAATCTAATGGAAAGTTGGAAACTAGACTCTCGCATCATTGAAATCTTCAAACAAATTTGAGGGCTGGGCGGCGTACAGAGTCATCATCGAAGCGTACCTGTCGGCATTGAAATTTTCAAAAGGTCAGGTGAGTAGCAGGACCGACAGCGGATTCATAATTGCTTGTCAGTGGCGTTATGATCAATGCAATTGAAAGGAGGGAAATGTTGTATTCGAAGGGAAGGAGAAGCGAAGAAACTCGTGAATCACAAGCACCATTCAACTTCAATGCATGGTTTGGCAGAAAGTTATGGAGAGCTTCGGCAAACTCATGTAAATAATATGATTCATTTTACTTTGAAATGCAAAGTAGGAGCCATTAATTGAAGGGGTGTTTTACCACTCCCGGTGTTCAATATATGATTTCATAACCTGAAATATTATTCGCAGCTTCTCAATTATACCCACCGAAATTATCCAAAATAAAAAAAGAAAAAATCACTGGCACTGCATTGCACTGTAAATAATATAATTCATTTTACTTTGAAATGCAAAGTAAAGAGCTATTAATTGAATTGCGATTTAACCTCACATGACGCCTGGAATTCAATATATGAATCCCATAAAGATTATTCGCAACAATGGATTTATCTGCAGAAAACAAATAATCAATCGCACTGCATTGCATGGTATGTAAACCATAAACTGACCAAAAATGTCGTTTGGGCAAACTGCAAAATACACACGAAACGACAACTACAAGAATACATTTTTTTTTCTCAACAAAATAGTTTAAATCCCTTCTGATTCTAAGATATGGCATTCCCTTACAAAGCGCTGTATCATGATAACTGGTTCCTTATCACAATTAAACTGTCTCTCGATGGAATTTGAACAAAGGTCTGTACAATGGAAACACTACAGTAATTATAGCCCCGATCCAGCCCTGCAAAAGCTCTCGGAGGCAAAAATTGACATATAACAGAAGAATATGAGAAAATCTGTATAATATATGGTTTAATACAATCTTCCTGTGAGGAAAATTGATCGAAGGGCCTTGATATTGTCTTCAAAGATTCGCTTGGGGATGAAGCTTTCTCCCTGGCTTCATCAGAGGGCTGAGGCAGAACCTCAAACCACTAGACAACTCGTTACTCACCACAGGAAAACGTTTTGGACTTTGCATTGACCTGCGCTCCACATAAGGAGAAAACGATCCTGCACAGTCGTTATACTGAATCCCTTCTGTCTTTCCTGCTTTCGCTTTGGGACTGCAAAATGAGCCCTCAAAGTTTACATTACACGTGACTCCTCTAGGGTTATGAGGCGAAGTCCGCTGATCATCTTCAGACTCCATGATTACAGATGCAGGGCTAGCTCCCTTTGCATGCTGATGTAACAAGCCATTTCTGTGATGAATTAATCCGTTTTGCAAGCAATAGTCGACCTTGGAGTTCTCTCTCTCTTTGTATCTCTGTGGCTTTGAGCGCTCTGCTGAATTTTTCCTAAAGATGTTCAAAATTTTGGTCCGGCGTTTGCTTAAAAATGAGGAGTTCGAAAAATACTTGCTTTCTTGCTTCACACAATGATTCGGCGAGAAAACCCTTAAATTGTGTTGGACGGGAGACAACTGCGCTCGAAGGGCATCATGATGGCTGTTGAAAAGGTCTAGATCCTCCGAAGAATTCCTGTTCGAGTTATCGTCGAACGAAGACACGGCGGTTATAAAGGATTTATCTGCAACACTGTTCGCCTGATCAGGGAATTCAACATGATTCGCTTTTCTCTTCCTCCGAAGCAGCCACGAGTAGATCCTAGAACTTGGTTTATGAGGTAATTCTTCGTCAATCGTATTCTCAATTTGTCTACGCCAAGGACTTGAACCCGCGACCTCATTTTCCTTGAAACCCTTATTCCGTCCATGGTTATTTACATGAGATTTGTCGGTGCGTCTGGACTTCGCCACGTCCGGAGATTTCCAGAAACACGATGCGCGTACGAGAGAGAGTTTTAGTCGGTTTGGGTTACCCTCGGGATTACTATTTCCTTCACGGACGGCCGACTTGCTTTGCCTTTCAGAACCAGCAAGTAATGTACCGAAGCGTGCATTCAGATGATCGGCTTCCAGCTCTTCTGATATTGGTACTCTAGGAGAAGAGATATGCAGAGGTTGTGTGAATTCAAACCTCTTTTGTTCTTCCCGTGCGAGCAGATTAATCAAACTTTCTCTGAGACAGGAAGCACAGACTCCCACAGGAGACTCGGAAGGATGCTTCCTGCAGCGCATCCTTCCCTCATGAACCTTTTTCTCCAATTGGTAATCCCAAATCCCAAATCCTGAACTAATAATAGAGAAAACTGAAACTGACTGGAGTTGATGTGGAACAAGCCACAAGTCCCAGTCATCTAAAGAAAACGAAGGTTAGACGTATGGGATACGCGGAGGCGAGGGCTCCGGGGAGGCATGTGGGAGACTTTCATATGTGTGATGAATCAGTGGCCAACAGTACCGAAAAGGGCTTAGCTGTTCGTGGTAAAATGGACGCCCACGCACGACGCCCCCAGTACTGCCTTTTACTCGGCGTAATATGTAGGTGGGTAGAGAACAGAATTCCGTCCTCCTGGATGGAGTAATTAAATTCTGGAAAAATCAGACGGAGATCTCATTCCCAACCGCTCACCAATTCAAGTTCTAACCCTCACCCCAACTCCATCGCCGTCGCTCGCTATGTGAAAGGATTCATCGATCGGTCGCCATTACTGTGCCCATTGGTACATTTTTTTTTAATGTACTTGATTGAATATCTAAATTATAATAAATTTGGAATTTAAAATGGGTTTTATGAGAAAATTATGATTAATGAGTTAGAGTTTAAAAATCAATCAATAAATATCCCATTTCTAGAAGTAAAAAATGATTATGTGTCTGACTTTAATTTAATAATAATTAATTACACATAAGCCTTATCTAGATTAAGATTTTGATAAAAATATTAAAGATTTAATATATATTCTTTAAATACTAAATATAGAGTATTTTATATTATTAGTATTTAATAGTTAAAAAATAAATCTTCCATTAATTAAAATTCTTATTAATATAATAAATATTTTATATTATTAATTGTTTTAAGAAAAATTAATATATAATAATAATCTAATTTTAAGATGTCAATTTAGTTAGACATGAGATTTGATTAATAAAATCATTGTATAATTTTTATATATGATAACTGTTACTAATAATAATTATAATAATATTTTGGACTGATTTCTAAGAAGAAAATACATAAGATCACATGTAATAAGCACTCCTCGTAGTACTTCATCATGATTCATGGATGGATGATGAACTCGTCACTTCCCCAATTTTGAAAGAAAGATTTACTAATGACTTGTGATTTATATTATATATAATATAAAGTGACTAACTACCCACTACTTATATTATATATACTTACACATGCATGGCAGGATCAACCATCAAAGAAACTATAACCCCAAAATGATTTCAATTGAAAGTTAATAACCATCATCGTTATATTATATATCAACATAGATTCATCTTAACCTAGAATATATCTAGCTCTGAGAGGGATCAAATCTTACCTTTAACACTTGAAAGATGCAAGATTAAGATAGATCTATGCTAGTTTAATACATTAATATTAAAGTATATATATATATACTTTGAATGAATAACAATAGATCTATTTAATTCAGAATCTATCAAGCACCAAGAGAGATCAAACTTCTAAAGATACAAACCTTTTTTAGAATGTAAAACTTAAGAAGGGTTAAAAGTTTGCAAAGATTTGATCTTTCTGGGATCCCAAGTTAAATGAATGTAGATTGATTTGTAATAAAGCATCTTTTCAATGCAATACTATACATTACTCACAATTTATATTATATAACCACTAATTATTTATAATAATGACCATTGTTATGTCCCAAGTATTGGATATAAAGATTTAGCTACCTATAGTACATAGAAGGTACATAACTTTTTTATTAAATATTGCATAAGGTGTTAGTTTCACCAAAAATTCAAAATTGTTTGATGACAAGGATATCAAGGCCTAAATATACTATCTACCTTTCTATAGTTCCATGAGAAACACTCTATTACAAAGCTAGTTGAAGGAGAAATTAATAGAGACTTTCTATAGACATATTTTGATGGTGCTTCTATGGGGTAACTCTCCCCCCTCCGAATGGGGGAGAGGGGGTTTTTCATCTCTATAATCTGTAGCACATCTTTCAAAATTGAAGTTGGATAAGAAATAAATAATTTATGTGAACTAGTAATGCTTAAGTTGGTTTTGATGTTCGTCCGAGAACATAGAGTAGCACATATACAAATCTTCGAGGATTCACTCCTTATAATAAAGTGGATGAGATAGGAGTCATCTCTAAGAAATTTCACTCTCGAGCCTTTGTTTATTTATGTACGGTCTTTATAGTCATCCTCCTTATCCACATATCTACATGCACATGAATGGGACATTGGATGAATTATCAAAAGTAGGGCTCAAGTTGGATTAAGGAGTCTAAAAAGTTTTATTGGATCAACATGAGAAAAAAAATGAATACATTCATGATCCTTGGCTATAAATTTACATGCTCTTACTTCAATTATGTGTTTTTATCTCTGAGTTTATCTCATGGATGATGGATGAAACATATAAGGATTAATAATTGGTATTTTTTTGCTGATAAAAAAGGATGTAATTATACGAGAAAACTTTTTTTTTTGGGGGGAAAGGTTAATTCCATCTTGATGCAATTGTTAATTATTATTTTTTTTTTTTGTAAGGAGATTATTACTCATTTTATTTTCTACACGATCTATGAGGAAACATATGAATGTTTTCCAACATCTGTCATATTTGTAATTTTATTTCTATAAATAAAATTACAAGAATTTTTTCCTTGGAAAAAAAAAACTAATTAAGAAATAAAATTACAAAACTTTTTTCCTTGGAAAAAAAAAAACTAATTATATTGATGATGTTGATTGTGGTGGTGGTTAATGGCCAATGAGACCAAATTTGGTCTATAGGACCTTAAGGAAGGTAAAGAATTACTTGGTTTTCGTTAGAATTATATTTGTGTGCTCGAAAAGTTTTAAGAGAAGCATTCCTAAATCACCATAGTTTTGATTGGTTAAAAGATTAGGAAGGTCGATATTGTATCAAAGATTTTGAAATTGGGTTCTAATGTGGGTGTATGCAAGACATTCTAAGAAAATCCATTTTTCATCTTCAACCTTGTTAGTGTCACAAAGGTGAGAAATTCTTTTGACCTGCAACATTTTAAGAATTGTCCAATGTGTGAGAGTTTGTTCTTATTTTACAAATGTTAATTTTCCTCTTATGCTAGTCAAAACAAAAAGATACTTTTGATCTTCTAAATTATAGTTAATCACTTTCTTATAGTTTCCTAATTTTCTTGTATCATCTAATTCTTTACACACCACAACTTCTCCTTAAATTTATATGTAATATTTTTTAATATTTATCATTATTACGCAAATTAACATCTTCCTTGGTTCCCCATTGATTTAGCCAAGACTCAACATCTTTATGTCAACCCTGCTTGAGACACAAGTGGTTTTAATTGGATTTTGAAGCAATATTAGGAAGCCTCTTGTCTTCCATGTTGTTTATCTTGTTCTTGTAGATTAAGTACCTACTCATAACTGTGCTCTCAATGGGAGAAATACTTGCTTCTACGAGGAGGATAGGATAGGGTGTATTTCCTTTAATTTTGAGATTATATCTTATTAAACACTTTTGGATGGTCTCTATCTTTCTCCACTATTCTCTAGAGATGTCATCTCCCCATGATTCATAACATTTAAGATAACATGAGTGACAAGAGTCTCAAAGAGGAGTTTTTTCTTATCCCAAAGGCAAAGGTATGATGTTTTACAATTATTTTCAATTCCATAATAAGTTTTCCACCCTCCATTTATCATTTTCTCAATGCTATAGTCTAGTTGAGCTTGTGATGAAGAACAATTCTGAGATATTTGTATGAGGGAACTTCATCCAAGATGTTGTTGTCATACATTAAATTAATGATAAGTGAATTTTTTGAATTTAATTATCATAACCTTTGTTTTATTAGTGTTAACAGACATACCTATACTAGAGTGAAAATCTTTGAAAATTTTTAGTTTCTTGCTAAGGTCATAGGAACTCCTAGCCATAAGAACAATATCATCAACTTAAATAAGAAGGATGATGACTATACCAATGAGAGTTGGGCTAACACAACTTGCTTCTTCCAAATAACCCTCTAAATTGTCAATGTATATGCCAAAAAGAGTAGGGGATAGGGGACAACCTTGTTTAACTCATGTATGGCAATTAATTTCTTTCGACTAGCCCTCAATGCTCATAAACTCAGAAAGAATGTTCTCATACAAATGTAATGCAACAACTCTCAACTCAAAAGGAACTTTTAGCTCTTCTATTCTATTTAAAAGGTTAACTATGGGAATTGTGTTAAGATCTTTTCTAAAGTCAACAAAACAACATAGGATATTGGTTTTATTATTAGGACACTCCTCCATAATGATCCTAACAGTAACAAGGTGGTCCATAGTTGAATGATAGCTCCTAAATCTGGCATGGCCTTTATCTCTTTTTCCCTATCTTTCTAGCCATATGATGATCTTCTTTTCCAAAATAATTCCATATAACTTAGCTAAAAGGGGGATAATCATAATGGTCCTATAATTAGACGAATCATTTTTATCTCCACTTTTAAAAACATGTACAATGAGGCTTTCAATCCATGGTTTAAGGAAGCCTTTCTTGACTGCTAAATTGAAGAGCTTGTGGATGTGGGGGATGAGGACAGACCCTCCCATTTTTAAGATTTATGCTTGGTATCCTTTGATGTCCTTAACTTTTCCTTTTGCAAGCTACTTAACCTAAAATTCTATGTTTCCATAGAAAAAAACTTCTTCCTTTGTAGAAAGGGTTTGAATGTTGTCCATGACATTAAAGGATTTCTAAATCTTTTTAAGGTAGGAATTCCAATCCCTCAAGGGAATCATATTGTTTTCATTGTTTTTATCAGTCAAAATTTTCCTCTAGAATTTCTTAAGATCTAGCTTAGAGAGGTGCAAATGCTTCTCTTGCTTTCTATTTATATTATACATTTTTTTTTTAATTGGGGCTTTGTACCTACATATCTTGTTGGATTTTAAGGACTCATTAGAAGAATTCTTAGTGGATTTTATATCAGTATTACATTATTTATCATACCAAGGGCCAACCCTTATATTTTCCTTTTTACACGACACCTCGATAGATAAATTGTTAATGGAAATAGAGATAGTTGTCATAAAATTATGATGGAGGTCTTCAATATTGTCTTTATTTGATAGAATATTTAATTCATTATTTAAATCCTTTAAAAATGTCATCTTTATTTTTGTCGAAAATGAAGTACTTTTGGTTCTTAGAAATCTATTTTATGGGGCTTTTTTGCATAACAAAGTTTAGAGTTAGGGTTAAATGTCTATGGTCAGAGTTAGGTTCATGGTCATATAAGATGCTAAAATTTACTATTTTCTTGTATACACAAATATCATATATCAAATAATTTGACATTGCTACCAAGCCCATGAATACAAGTCATTTGGTTGGGTTTTGGCCACTTCATTAGACCATTGCAAATTATTAGATTTTGAGAAGTGTAGAGCTTGATCAGCTCAGTACTAAACAAATTCTCAACCTGGTCTTCAGAGTTTCTTTTGTATTTGCTAGCTAAAATAAGGTCATCATCTAGTGATCTGTAAACTTTCGTAGATATTCCACCAGAGTAGTTCATCACAATAGATCTTATAATATTTTGAAATCTTAGACTAGGAAAACTAATTTTCCTTAGATCCCAAATTAATTAATTACTAGTTTTGCTTGAATTTATGAAATAACTAAAATATGAAAAAATGAAAGAAATGAAAGAAATGAGCAAAAGAACACACCATCCACACACAAATGAACAGAAGATATATCCTGGGAAATCCAATATAAGAGAAAACCTAGCCAGAAGGTGAGGCCTATGCTTTGCTTTCTTTTCTTTAGTTATGGAAATGCAAATACAAAGAAAGAGGCACTCACTGTGGAGTTTCCTTTGACATCGTTGCCTATATGACCACTAAAGAATATTTTCCTCCTCTATTATGCTCTTAAAATACAACACCTAGATTCTCTACTCAACCGTGGAACAAATACAATGCTAAATAATGGAACCCCCTTTCTCTTTCTAGTGGCCCAATATTTAACAGTGTGATAGTTGTTTAGGGTTAGGGTTTTTGTATCCTCAACCCCCAATTAGTGAGAAGGCTTGGAACTTCTAGAATCTTCTTGAAATTTCACACGTGGCTAGCCCCATATGTGTGAGTAATGGGGACTGATGTAGCATCCATTTGTACCATGGTGGTAAACAAGGTAGGTCAACTTGTGGGAATCATAACTTTTTCATACGAGCTTTGATTGAATTGATTTTTGCACCTTTGCAAATGCATTGTTGTGTAGATAAACATCAAGGGTGCGGGGATATGTTTTAGATATTGTAAACCCAAAATATGTCATTTAATGCCACGAAATGGATATGGAAGGTTTCAGACCCCAATCCTCCAAATTGGGACCTACTACTAAAATGGGCCTTGCAAGACAATTCCTCTGATTTTTCCATCGAGAAAATTCCAACATAGATGAAAAACTATATGATGATATAATCCATATCATACCACCCCATTTAGGGAGGATTTTGGTCCCCAAACGTTTTCCTCTACCTTCTCCCTAAAGTACCATTTTTCCTTGCCTAGAAGTTTCCCTCTCAACCCGATATGCCAAAGGTCATGGTTCCCTTGTATTGCATTTTTGGACCTCTTCTAAAAAAGTATATCTTATACCAACTTTGCATGAGCTTCTAGTGCTTAGTCCTCTATGGTAGGCAGGACCCACTCCTTAGTTTCCTAATCCAACATGGAAGGCTCATAGAGTTTCAGATTCTCCACATTCACTACTGAGTAAATGCGCATGTATGGGGGTAGACTAAGTCTATACATTTTCTCACCCACCTTCTCCAAAACCTCAAAAGGCCCATACCACAGAGCCTTGATATTCGTACTAGGACTTTGTGGTATTTCCTTATTCAATTATAACCAAACTTTGTCTCCCACTTTGATTACATTTTTTGTTTTGTTTTGATCATGTCATGCCTTGTACCTTTCTTGTGACTTCTTCAACGTCTCCTATACTTGCAAATGGATCTGCTTAATCTTTTCAAAAAACTTCTTTGATTTTAATGCTTCTCGTGTGTTGTCTTCCTTCACTCCTCCTCGTTGTCCATAAACAACATCCAAGGGAGAAGGTGACAAACATCCAAAACAAGTTTGAAAAGGGGATGTACCAATAAAAGTATAGACTGCCATGTTATAAGAGTGTTATGTAGATCATATTCTTATCCCAGGTCTTCATATGCTTCTGATTTTTTCCCCTCAAAAGTTGAACCAAAGTCTTGTTGACTACTTCTGTTTGGTCATCTGTCTGTGGATGGAATGTTATAGATCTCTTCAACTTTGTATCCATTTTCTCCCAAAGTGTAGTCCAAAAGGCACTAAGAAATATGGTATCCTTGCTTGAGATGATGCTCCGTGGTATCCTAAAGTGCACCTAGACCTATTCAAATAACATGTTTTCTACTTCTTTTCCTCTAATGGTGTTTTTACAAGCATAGAATGAACATCTTGATGAACTTGTTAGCAACCACAAAAAGATAGTCACGTCCCTTCCTGGTTAGTGGAAAACCACCCACAAAATCCATGGAAATGTTTTCCCTAGGTCGAGTGGGTACATGTAAGGGATGGTATAGACCTTGCTTGTACAACAAAGCTTGAATCCTCTAATATACTAAGATACATCTTCTTGCGTTTTGGGCCAATACACATACCTTTATAAGTTAGCAATCATCTTCCCAACACCAAAATATCCTCCAACCTTGGAGGTGTGAGCCTCTCTTATAAGCTACAATATTTCACCTTTAGGAACACTAAGATTTCCTATCTTGTAGAACAACCTATGTTGTAGATGATAGTCAACTTTTATGTCACCTTCTTCTACATGAATTTGTCCTTTTAGCTGCTAAAACACCTCCTTGAAGTGTTCATCTTATGCATATGCCTCTTTGTATGAATCATGGGTAAAAGGATCCATGTGCACAAGAGTCCCCAAAGTTGTAATATTGGATGTAGGTGGCGTTGAAAGAATGCTTGAAAAATTATTAGTGTTTCCCTTCTTATACTTGATGACCAAATGAGATTGTTGCAAAAACCCCATCCACTTGTAATGATCTGGATTATTTTCGACACGAAATGCGAGCGGAGATATAATAAAGAAATGCACAGAGATATCGCAGATATTCAATAAGATAACATAAATGTATCAGAGATGCAACCATAAAAATAGATATACAATAATACGTGATTTCTATTAATGAAATAAATGTACAGAGACTGTAAAAATACAGAGTGAAAGACTCGCTAGAATGGTGGTAGCTTATCTCTGAGAAGAGATGTGACGACTACTCGCATTCGCAAGAAGATGATTACAATGAGGCTCTGAAGGAATTTTTACAATAAACAGGAATGCCAACATTCCTAGACATCCAAAAGCCTAACCCTAGGAGATGAAGCACCAAAAGTCATGTGGGCCCCGTTTGGGTAAGTTAGTACATCAACTTCCCGGGGTCGTAACTTTTGCATACGATCTCCATTTTAGGCGTATGATAGCTCGTTGGAAAGGTATCGTCGAGGAGATTAATTTTTGGGTCTCAATTATTCCTTTAGTTATCATTGAGAACCTAGATCTCAAAAAACCTTCATTTGGGACCTCAAAATGGCCCCAGAAGTTAAAAACTGCTAAAAATAGTAAATTGCTAAATTTGCCAGAAAATTGTCTTGAGACAGTCGGAAAAGGTGGGTGGCCACCAATATCCACCTCGATCAATCCTCCCTCCTTAGGAAACAATGGTCTCCATTGTGTTGAGTTCCCGGGGGAGAGGGAAAAGCATTTGTTGAATCTGCATCTTGGTGAGTTGCTTGCCTTGTTGGAGACGTCGCGTTGCTCAGTTTGTGGAAGTTTTTCACTAACCTGTTGAGGCTGAGGCCATTCAAAAAGTTGGGCTACATGAGAGGATGATGCGCAGAAGGAATCTTTGTGCTTTGCTGCAACCTTGTCAACTTTCTTTTGTCTGATAAAAGGTGTTTGGGTCGAGGCTGTAGTGGTTGCAGTGTCCTTATGTTCTCTTTTTGAACAAATTGCGAATAAGCTCAATTTTGTAGTATGAGATACTACCTTGCGGCACTTTTTAGGTGGAACAATAGTTGGAACTACCTCTGGTATTTTGTAGAGATGACCCCCTAGAGAAACAATGACACTGCGGGGTCGAGACTCATAAACAACATGGTGCTTCCACATATATGGTTGGCCCAAGAGAACATCACATAAATCTAGTGGGGAAACATCACATAATACCTCATCCTTGAAGGTTTGGATGCCGTATGACAATTGACATTGTTGGCTGACACGAAGATCTCGTCCTTGGCGAAGCCACCCGATGTTGTATGGCTACGGGTGTGGTGTTGTCGACAATCCCAACTGTTTGACAACCTCTGCTGAGATGAGGTTCTTCTGGCTTCCGCTATCAACAATAAAATGTAGCGGGGTCCCCTTCACCCACATCTGTGAATGAAAAATGTGCTCCCCTTCTTCAGGATCTGTTGGTTCTTCTGGTTGAATTGCTACAGTCATGACAATAGCAGTGGGGTCTATGTCAATGATCTGTCCTTTACCATTATTTTCAGAATCAGATTCTGAATTAGGGTTAAGCTCTTTGTCTTTGATCTCGGCCACCAATGACTTTTTTGAGAGACATTCATCAGTGTTGTGACAGGGGATTTTGTGGAACTCGCACCATTTTCCGGTGTCCTTCTTTGTCTTCCCGTGACCCTTCTTTTCCTGTGTCTTGGACTGGTTTTTGAAATACTGTTTGTTAGGGCCATCTTTGTCATACTTCGGTTGTTGTAGATTTGCAGACCCGAACTCCCGTTTGTTCTGGTGCTTAAATTTCTACTCGATTTTAACAACATATCGATAAGCAACACCGAGTGATGAGATGTCCAAAAAATCCATTTCAGTATGGATGTATCTGTGTAGAGACCCACGATATTTCAGAACCAAATGTCACTTAGAGTCTTTGATACCTAGCTTGGTGCGCAAGGTATGGAAGGTATTGGTGAACTCCAGAACTGCTTGGCCCCTCTCTTGCCGCATTGTGGTCCATCTCATGTACTGGTCCTCATAGTTGCCAATAGGGTAATACTGTTCCTTTATCACATCAAGAAAAAAATCCCAAGTGGGATCGGCCCCATATATTCCAGACTCCTATTTGGAACTTTGCTCCCAGCAAGTTCCCCACCAATGTTTGACATGATGGAGAGATTTAAGGAGTGCGAAAGTGATCTTTTCTTTGTCGAAAAAATTGTGAACAGAGAAATAACCTTCTAGCAGAGTTAACCATTTTTCTAGGGCTTCTGCATCTATCTGTCCTTCAAATACAGGAATATCAAAATTAACTTGTACCTTGAAGGGTGAGGTGCCTCCAAAGTGGTCGCTTGATGAATATGTGTCTGCTGTTATCGACAGGCATTGAAGGACGTGGGCAAAATTCTCCATCCTTTATTCTCTCTGTTGCGTGAGAGCTTGCTCGAGCAACAAATTGATAGGATTGTATGCTCTGTCGTTTTTCTTTTCTTCCACCATTGAGGGTTTCTTGGGTGTGTGAGAGCGATTTTCTTCAAGAGAGACAAGCTCAAGACCCAACTTGCTATACTCGGACCTCGTCGGGGACATGCACTGAAAAAACGATCAAGAGCAGCCTGCTCTGATACCACTGATCTAGATTATTTTCGACACGAAATGCAAGTGGAGATATAATAAAGAAATGCATAGAGATATCACAGATGTTCAATAATATAACATAAATATATCAGATATGAAACCATAAACACATATATACAGTAATACACGATTTCTATTAATGAAAGAAATGTATAGAGACTGTAAAAATACAGAGTGAAAGACTCGCTAGAATGGTGACAACTTATCTCTGAGAAGAGATGTGACGGCTACTCGCATTCGCAAGAAGATGATTACAATGAGGCTCTGAAGTCCTTTTTACAATAAATAGGAATGCCAAAAGTCCTAGACATCCAAAAACCTAACCCTAGGAGATGAAGCGCCAAAGTCATGTGGGCCCCGTTTGGGTAAGTTAGTACATCAACTTCTCGAGGTTGTAACTTTTGCATATGATCTCCGTTTTAGGCGTATGATAGCTCGTTGGAAAGGTATCATCGAGGAGATTCATTTTGGGGTCTCAGTTATGCCTTCAACTATCATTGAGAACCTTGATCTTTAAAAACCTTCATTTGGGCCCTCAAAATGGCCCCAAAAGTTAAAAACTGCTAAAAATAGTAAATTGCCAAATTTGCCAGAAAACTGTTTTGAGCCAGTCGGAAAATGTGGGTGGCCACTGATATCCACCTGGATCATGTAATGTATGGTTTGTTGTAGCTTATTTTGGGCTTGCAAATACTACAATGGTTGGTGATTAGTGTGTATAATGGTTTCCTTTCCCATCAGATAGTGCTTCCACTTATTAACAACTCGAACCAGGGCATGTAGTTTCTTATCATATGTAGGGTAGTTCAAACCCCCCCCATGGAACATCTTGGAATGATAACATATTGGCTTACCTACTTGCATTAAAAATTCTCCCATAGCATACCCACTTGCATCTATCTCCACTTCAAAGGGCTTCAACAAGTTAGGTAGTGTGAGAACTAGTGCTTGACTTATCTTTCATTTTATCTCATTGGAAGATTTTTGTTCATTCTTTCCCCATTGGAAACTCTTACTGCTCACTGTTATGGCATGTAATGGTATAGCTACCATTGAAAATGATGTTATGAACTTCCGTAGGTACGATGTTTCTCCAACAAAGCTTCTAACTTCAGTGAGATTAGTAGGAAATGACCATTTTAGGATGGAACTTCACAGATGTGACCCACAAGGTGAGTTGTTTGGTCGTATTAATCCATGCTCCAACAACTATTGCAATTGTTTCTTCACTTCATATTCTTCCATAATAGACTATCTATATATCCCAATATTTGGTAATCAGGAGTTAGGAAACAACTATATCTAATGCTCCACTTCCCTCTTAGGTGGTAGCCCTTTAGGATCTTGGAGCACTCCTCTGTATGGAGGATATTCAATGTGACCATCAATATTGCAATGGTTATATTCGTTACTTGGATCCTTGAACTAATCTGTAGTGGTTGTTGTGTCTGTGTCTTTCCCTTTCCAATTCTTCTTTCCCTCCTTGAAAACATCTTGGTTCTCTTTTTGTTTGGAACCACTTGGTTGTCCTTTTTTGTGGTCTATATTTTCCAAATACCATGCTTGCACACATAACTCATCAATTTTCCTAGGATTTAAGAGCATCACTTTCTTTTGAAAATGACTATGTAGACACGCCAAATACTTGAGGAGTACATCTAGTTTCTTGGGAGAGATACCCAACATGATAACCATCTTCATGAATTCAATGGTGCACTCTTGCACACTCTGCCCCTTCCTTTTCTTGATGTAATTCCAATAGATCCATTGGTCCTCTACATACCCAATAAGGTAGAACTAGAATTTAAGGAGGGTTTTGAAATACTCCCACTCAGTTACTAGCAAATCACCCTCTATCCTAAGTGTTTCTGTGTGACTTTCCCATGAGTTTAATGCATTTCTCTCTAATTTTAGTCTGGAAAACAAAATATTCTACTCTTATTCTATATGGTGGACACTGATATAGACCTATAATTTTTTCAACCATTGATTCAACTTTACTACATCGATATCACCTTGGTATGGCTTTATATCCACTTTCTCTTCCATTTTAAATAAAGAATGTGAAGGGGTAATGGTATTGAAATTTGGATTCTCTTTCTTGGGATATTTCCTCGACTCATTTTTTGGGTCTTCATTATCTCCCGATTTCGCCTCTGGTATGATCTCCAAGTTATATCCTCCGACCTCCCCGAACAACCCAAGCTTGTTTTTTAGAGCCTCTATGAGGAGGGTCATATTGCTAGAGATATCATTGACTTGCTCTTCTAGCCTATGTTATCAGATATATCCATCCTATGGATAGGTGATTTCTACCTTGGATCTTTCCTTGATCCAAGACATATAGCAGAACAAATCATAACAAGGTTCTCCCTAGATCTATGAGATTTGTCCTAATTATTCTATTAAAGTTGGATGGAAAGGCATACATTATTTCCAAAGGTTGTCCTTGCATGTTCCTAGCTGGTGTATCTCCAAATATCCAGCTCCAGCTCTTGCAACCTGCTACCTACACACAAAGATACAATACACACCTTTCTCAAACCTCTTCAATCGTTAAGGAATGAAAATCTAAACCGGATCTAGTCTAATCTACTCGGGGAAAGATTAGATATGTCACAAGAAAGTATAAATTACCAAATACACAAGCATTGGAAGGGGAAAACCATACTGATCTATATTAATAAATGGATAATAATACACCAATCATTAAATCACATCTTGAGTCATGAAATAAGTTCTCCATGGGCCATTGCTCCATCTCCTCCCTATCCCTCACACAAGCAAGGATGACATAATATGAAGATTGATCTCTATAGAATAACTCCTATGAAATTTATAGAGCATGTACATGTGAATGATTCTTCCTCATCTTACCCTTAAAATACATTCTTTATACAGATTGGTGGAGGAGGCTAGGGGATGCTTCTATATATCTAGAATTTAGTGAACCTAGACTAGTGTTATACCACAAATTTCCACATCAATTGCGTTTGTGAGATGACCTATCCCTTTCCTCTAGCTTGCAAACTTAAATTTAATCCTCCTTCATCAAACTCATCTAATTTTTTTTTTTTTTTTTACCATCTGCGGGTCACCCGTGTGCAAACTGGCGATGTCTGCATCTTACTAGTTTACAACTTGCAGATACCCTAAAAAATATGAAAAAATAAAATATTCTACATTTTTAGGCGGAGTTTTCGGTTAGGCTCGTTCCCAAACTTCCCTGGCTCATACACAATATAATTCAACCACCTCAACCTCTTGAGGATGGTATAAATGAACCTTTGAGGGAATGGATGAGGAGGACAACCTAGGTGCAAGATTACGCTAATGAATTTGTAGGCTTCCCTATTTTCCTTCATCCTCTGAGTAACATCCCCCTTATTTGGAACTTGTTTTCCAGTACTCTTTCTTCTCTCTTATATGACCATAGTGTGGGTTCCTATCCCTATTGGGTCATCCAAGGAAGGGATATGTTGTGTGGATGCTTGAAGGACCAGTGGAGGAACTTGGGTAGTTCGCTTCGAGGCAACGTCGACGGTTAGAGTTAGGTTGTAACTATCTAGTTATATTGTTTTCAATAAAATAGTTCTCTTTCCTTCCATATATGTGTAAATTGATTCAATCTATTGATATATGTTAGTTTACTTCATGTACTTGAATTTTTTGCACATTATATATGTAATTTGAATTCATAACTACCTTGTTGCAGTATATACTTGGTCCCTTTTTGCAGGTTAATACCAGTAGAGATCATGAGAAAAATAAAAGGTGGAAAGCGAGGATCGACATTAGACGTAGGATACAAGGTGTGAGGTCTCTCATTCTCTCATTTTCTCCTCAAAGTAGTTATTTTCTTATAGCATTGTTGTGTGTGAGGGTAGGTTTTGTCTTTTACATATGGTCTCGCTTTGCTGTGACATGACCCAAGGTCACAGGGGAAAAATCCTGAAATAGTATTGGCGACCATACTGGGGATATTTTCTCCTAGTTTAGGTTGGTCTTATGGTGTCTTGTGTTGTCTTTGATTTTTGTAACTTTTCATGTTTTCTAGGTTGTCCTTTCAAAGCATTTTCCATCTTGAAACTTTTTCTAATTTTTTGGAAGCCTCTTTATGGATTGGATTTTTCTTTTTCAAGTTTAACTGATCCATTCATGCTTTGTCCCTTTATGAGTCACAAATATCCACAATTTTCCCTTGGATGAACCGTGGATTTTTGCTAGTTCTAGTGTACACAGTTGCATATTTGTGTAAGAAACTTGATTTTTGAGCCTTTCTCTCAATTTTGGAGGATCTGGTTTGGTTCTTCAGTACAATCCGAGTCTGCTGGGTTTTCTTTTTCTTTTGATTATTGTGTTAAGTCTTTGAAAACTTTGAAATCATCTAAAATATCTTTCGTAGGTTATTATTTTGGTTATAAGTTTTTTTAGGTGGGTCGAAAGGTCAGTCGTGTGTGGTTGGGCTGAGTTTCCAGTTTGATTGTCGTGTTTTAGTGTTTCTGTACTATTTTCTTTCTTCTTGTTTACCTTCTTCCCTTTGTTCATAAAAGAAAAAGGAAAATCACATCTCATTTTCATTTCATTTATTTTAGAAACAAAAAATACAAATCTACTTGTTTGTTGGTCATTCTTCTCTAGTTCCCTTGTCTTTGAACTTTTCAAGAAAATAATTTGCTTACCAGAAATCAAGTCTTTAGGCATGTTGTTTGCTTTGGTGGAAAGAAAAAAAAATGAAAAAACCTATTTTTTTGCTAGTTAGGTCTCTTTCTTTCTTTGCATTGTTATTTGAAAAAGAAAATGATACTAGCATATAAAAAAAATTCATTTCAAGGTTAGAAGGATTGCTCATGCATTTTATTTTTTGAAACTCTTTTTCATTGAAGAATTGGTGTAAAGTTTTCTTTGCCAGTGTTCTTATAAGTTTTATCTTTGCAAGAGTCTCAAACAACAACAGTTGTATCTCCATTTACTTTGAGTAAAGAACGACCGCTAAAAAGAACGTAAACTTTAAATGTACTAGACTTTGTTTCTAGGGTTCACAAACAAGTTTAGGGTTAGGGCCTTGGATTAGGATTGGAGAGATAACTCTCCAGGGCCATTGAATAAACATAGAAGTATACGTTAAGGAGAGTCCAATCCAACTATAGTATAATTATAGCTAGGAATATCCTCTAGCACAGAAGTCAAACACAAGGTCACATAAAGGAGAGTTGAGGAGATATCCTCTCCAAAGATTAACTGAGCATAGTGGAGAGATCGTATATTGGGGGCTTTTCCTTGGGGGATTTTCCTTGTCTAAAGGCCCTTATAGTTTTGTGTCGTCTTTGGTTTCCAAACAATCTAATCAATCATTAGTTTATGAAGTTATCGTGCCAATCCCATATTCGACCCATACCAGTCTCGATTTGGGGGGTGATGCGTCTCTTGACCATGTTGTCTCACATCCTATTCAATCGGTGGTTGAGGAAGTGGTCACATAGATGCAGTCTTTGATCAATCCAACTCTTCTCTTGGAGAGTGACCAGTCTTCAAAAGTGGTCGATCCAACACAATCTTCGGTTGATCCCACTCTTCTCTCGGAGAGTGACAAGTCTAAGTAAGTGATCTCGCCGATGCAATCTTCGGCCAATCCCACTCTTCTTTTGGGGAGTGATGCATATTTTGACTATGTCTTTAGAATTTCTAGTACCTTTTGAATAAGGGGGCATTTCACTCTCTTCGAGTACGCTCCCTCCAAGTCCTAGGATGGTTTCCTTTGATTGAAATTATCTTGTGGAGCCTCACCTTCCTTCTTATGCACCTTTCCCGATAATGGTTCTAGTTGAATCTATGTTGACGAAGTTCATCAATGTATTGTAGATGAAGGATCCTCTACAAGTATTTTATCCTCCTCAGCTTGGCAAGCTGTAGGTTCTCCCAGATGGAGGATCCTAGCTTCAAGGTGTCAACTACCAGTGAGATGCTTCCTTTTGATAGAAGACCTAGTGAATGTTTGGGGATTATTCCTTAATTTCCTATCACGTTTGGTGGGAATACTATCCTAGTTGATTTGTTAGTGGCGTCAGGCCCTTTAGACTTTAATATGCTTCTTAGGTGTGATTATGTTTATGCTATGAAGGTTGTGGTGTCTATGATATTTCTTGTGATGCATTTCCCTCACAATAGAAGAATTGTCACTATTGATGAACTTTCATCTGATAATCACCATCTTGGTTTAGCTTTAGCTTAGGTTTCCCCTTTGTGTGTTCCTAGTGTTCAAGCAGACTCTTCCCCACCACAGGTGAATTATGTGGCATCTTATCCTCGATGTTCAATTGCTTCTGAGAAAGGATATTTACAATTATGTTTGCCTTCTCGAGACAAAGTCTCAGCAATTGATCAGGTGTTTTATCCAATGGGCATGAGAGCCCTTGCTGCCCCCTATTGGCCCGAGTATTTTGGTGTTTTCTCTAGAGTCTAATATTACTATTTGTGAGACCTCGAGCCCTTGTATTTGTGTGATGTCGAGTCGTGGGTTCATGGATGTTGAGTTGCCTCTAAACGAGGATATCCTTGAAGCTATGATTATGGATCTTCGACCTCCTCTTGAATTGGAAGCTTTACAAGTTGTTTTCCAAAGAAGCCCTTGTCTAGAGCCAAGCAATGGGCTCTACCTGGAGAAATACTATGCATAAGCTGCAAGGATGTATAGTTCTCTATACATATTGTACTTTTAGGGTTTCTTGTTTTCAAGTTTTGTATACATTAGCACATGTTTTAATCAGAGGTTTCTATATTGGACTTATTAACTTCTAGGTGACTATTTTTGGTCTTATATATAGGACTTTGAAGACATTTTTCTTTGGTACCTTTCTCCATGTCGATTTGTTTTGATAGGTAATGATATTGAAACTGGATTATAGGTTATTTTTTCCCCTTCATGCGTTTTCACATTATTTGTTTCCTATTTCATTTTTACTTAGGATCGACCCCACTGAATTGCGACATGGAACCTTATTTGTTGTTTAGAATCGTTGTAATTCATGTGGTAAATACTACCTTCCATGGGCATTCTATTTTAGAACTTCTTTGTATTTTGGCGCTCATGTTGCAAGTTTTATATTAGGCTCAAGAGTCTTGTTTAGTCCCACCATGAATTTGCATTGAAGTTGCATATCTTCCTCTCAATATTTTTCAGGCCATTACCTATGAGACTCCCTCTAACATATGTTGCTACTTATTTCAACACCTCTTCAGATTCTTTAGCATGTATTTTGTTTCTTACTGGAATGTAGGGTAGGGTCATTTCCGCCTGCACAATGCATTTCTCTATATCATTCACATATCTGCCATAGGATCCACCCCATTCGTTTTTGATATCATACCTTCAAGTTGTTTTAAAGGTGTACTTACGAATGATAGAGCTTACCTCTCCATAGGTGTTCTAGTTAGTACCTCAATGGAATTTTTGACACCCATGCTATAGTTGTTTCAGTAGGMTCGAAAGCCCTATTTATTCCTACCATGTCTTTGCGTTGAGGCCTCATGATTTCCTCTCAATATATTTCTAGCTAACCTACCCATGATGATTCCAAAACTTTGTTGAGTTGTAATTGCATTGCATATTAACCGCTTGCGCTTCTAGGCCTAATTCTAGCTTCAAATTTCCATCATTGAACCATTTGCTTATGCATTCCTACCAATTTCGAGCCTTGCAATTTATTCTTTTGTGAATCGACACCTTAACGATGGAGGAAACATTCCCTGAGTGTCCTTATCTTGCACATTCTTCCTTGTATTGAGCATAGGTATGTTCCTTGGGCTTTGGAACTAGTTTKCTTGCCCATGACACTTGTTTCCTCCACTGTGCTATAACATTCTTTTATTCCTTTTCAGGATTTAATAACATGAAAAAGACAAAAAAATAAAAAGAAGGGGGGAAAAMATCTATCTATTTTGTTGGCAACAATCTTGTCTCCCTTGAACAAAGCACAAGAGTCAATATCTCAATATTTTGGGCTTARTATGGCTTTAAGAGAAGTTTTCTCATTTTTTGAGCATAGTATCCTCTRGTTGGTTATTCTTCCAACCATATGGAGAATTTGTTGATGCCTCCTATATTATGAATGTATCCCAATTTATAATACATGTTGCCTAAATCACATAATGTGTCGTTCTTTTGTTCAAGGGAAGTTTCAGCCTAAGCTGAACATTCAACCGAAAGTCTCTGACCTTTCAATTTGGCCTTCCTATGTCAGTCAAGTACATCTCATCATCACAAGTATCTTTGTATCTCACTCGTGCTAGTATAGAAGGTCCCTATTGACTTCTTGCTGGTGTGTCTTCTCTTATCGAATCTGACACATAGCTCTGAGAGTATGACCTAGAGTTGCGCCTCGGGCCTATTTCCATCATTTATAGGTGACCTTGTGCTTAACAGATGACAAACCGTCATTGGTTGTTGACTCAATAGTTTCCCTTGTGTTTGACGTCAACAACAATAATCACACATAGGGATTCATGCGATACCTTGGTTTCCATTTTACCCCATTGGTGGATTCCTCGTATTTGTCAGTGGTAATCATTATTGAATACTATTCATAGAGTCGCTCTCATGTGATATTCCATCTGGTGCATGCTAGAGTCATACCTTGGTGTGGTCCCTACAAAAATTTCATTTGAGTTCTTCCAAATATTTTGCCTTTAATGCCTTCCTTCCAACGGATCTCTTCCTATCGAATTCAACACATCTTTCTCTGGGATAAGAATCTAGATTTATTTGTGGTACCTTGGGGCTTGCAGTCATCAGGGGAAGGTTCCCTCACTATTGACAGTGGGAATACATCAATGTCCTCTGATCGATAGATTCTACCAGGTGTTAGAGACCAACTCATATTCACACTTGTTATATTTTACCATGGTACCTTGACACTCATTATCATCATCGGTGGGTCGTCTCGCATTTGTTAATGGTATACATCAATGATTGGTAATAAAATGGTGTCTCATTGTGTTTGGCCCCAATACATCTATTCACATAATGTAGGCTCATACCACGCTAGATCGTTTTGAAGACTTTAGGTGAAGTACAAGCATCACATATTTTGTGCTCTTACCCGACATATATTGAGTGTACCACCCCACAGACATTGGTACTTGAAGAGGATCAATTTGATCACTTCATTGTTTCCAGATATCCTCTTTTTTTATTTTGATACATAGCTCCACCATGTATCCATTCGTGGCTATGATCTACTTTTACATGGATCCACTGTGTATTCCTTGTGGCCATGATTTCTACTTTATATATATCACATGGATCGATTGTGTACTATTCTTGGCCATGGAAATCAGTCATACTTTCATATATTCCATGGATCTACAATTTACTTGATTTGGCGACCATGCTTACATCATTCATATGCATGGGTATGCCTGAATTGGGAAGAGAATACTCTTACTTGATCTCTACTAACAATTTATGTTCTTGTATCAGTTGTTCAAGAACTTTCATAGGATATAACTCAATGCATCCTCGACTCTCAGAGTTATAATGTATTTTGGCTATCAGTTTCCCTTTTGACCTCACACATTAGGGGGCATCTGTTACACCAAAAATTTCCACATCAATTGCATTTGTGAGATGACCTAGCCATTTTCCCTAGCTTGCAAAATTAAATCCCATCGTCCTACATCAAACTCATAAAAAATAAAACATTTTTATTTACATCTATGGGTCACCCATGTGCAAACCATGGAAGTCTGCGCCTTGCTAGTTTGGAACTTACGGATGCCCTAAAAAAATATGAAAAAAAATATTCCACATTTTTGGGTAGAGTTTTCGATTGGGCTCGTTCCCAAACTTCCCTTGGTCCATACACATTGGAATTAAACCAACTCAAACCCTTGAGGATGGTACAAAGGCACCTTTGAGGGCATGGATGAGAAGGACAACCTAGGTGCAAGATTATCCTGACGAATTTGCAAGCTTTCCTATTTTCTTTGATCCTTTGAGTACCATCCCCTTGATCTAGAACTTGTTTTCCAATACTTCTTCTTCTCTCTTATATGACCATAGGGTGTGTTCCTATCCCTACCGGGTTATCTGAGGAAGGGTCATGTTCATAAGTTGATGCTTAAAGGACCAGTGGAGGAACCTGGGCGGTTGGCTTTGAGGCAATGTCGACGATTAGAGTCGGGTTGTAACTACCTACTTATATTTTTTTCAATAAAATAGTTCTCTTTCCTTCTATATATGTGTAAATTGATTCAATATATTGATATATGTTATTTTACTTCATATACTTTAATTTTTACACATTGTATATGCAATTTGAATTCATAACTACCTTGTTCCAATATAGACCTGGTCTCTTTTTGCAGGTTGATACCAGTAGAGATCAGGAGAAAAATAAAAGGTGGAAAGCAAAGATTGACATTAGACGTATGATGCAAGGTGTGAAGTTTATCCTCCTCTCCTTCTCTCCTCAAATTATTTATTTTCTTATAACATTGTTGTGTGTGAGGGTAGGTTCTATCTCTTACATATGGTCTCGCTCTGTTGTGACATAATGCAAGGTCATAGGGGAAAAATCTCGAAACAACTAGATTGAGAGTTCTTAAGTTCATATCATGAGAGAAACAACTCAACTAACTTTGATCTCCTTGTATCTCATCAATTCTAGAAGGCTACAGGGGTGGTGGCAAGTTGTCAGCAATGCAACTAGTGACTGGTCACATGACAACTGTGCATCTAGCAACTGGTTGTGCTCTGTCAAGAAATGAGAGTGCGATCGCTCTAAAAAATGAGTGAAATCTAGTACATAAGAGTTTGTCTTAGCACAATGTCATCAATGGGTCCTCCATGTGTCCCTAGGGTGGAAAATAAGGTTGTAACAAATTCGCCCTAATGAGTGAGGTCAAAAAAGGAATTGATGGTCAAAACACATTACAATAATGGTTAGGAACATGAGGCAACATAAGGAGGGATCTAAGAGATCAATAATCCAAGGAGTACCTACAATTAGACATTAAGTATATATAGATCATCCTTGAGGTAGGCATACCCATGCTCGAAAGAGAAACAAAGCATGGTCACTAACTCAATACACTACAGATCCATGAAGTGAAATGCAAGACCATAGCCATGAAAAAGTACACAACAAATCCATGTCAAAAAATAGATCATAGCCACAAGAAAATACAATTTGGATCTATGTCATAGTATACATCAAGAAGACATTGAGCACCAATGAGAGTGCCCTTATAGTATTCAAAGTACTCATACAATAGTGATATACTCCATCACAACTTGGGAGGGGTAGCATGAATGATTGAGGTGGTCCCCAAACCCAAGGTCTTTGTCCCAAATCCTAATGATATGATTCTACAACATGTGAATAAATGAGTTTATGTCGATCATGGTAGAAACATTATGATTACCAGTTATTGAGGTATACTATTAACATATGTGAGGGAATCCATTAATGAGGAAAATGGACCCCAAGATACCCAATACAATCTAGTGAGCATGAGTAGAGGATTTGATGTTGAACACTCATAGAATCAACCAATCAAGAATCAATGATGTAAACCCACTGTTGATTGTGAGGAAGCCTACCACTGAGGAATACAAGCTCCAAGGTACTAGTTGGTCTCTAGATCCCTCTCCTAGATAATGTGTTGAAATCAATGAGAAGAGATCCATCGAAGGAGGGCATTAATGTGTCCCCCATAAATTGACATGAAACATACACCGAGAGATAATGTGGAGAGATAGAATCAACAAGTGCAACTGACATAGGGATGGTTGACTCAAATGTTCAATAAGATAACATATGGTTGACTTAGGCTTAACTTCCCTTGAACATATAGCACAAGATAATGATGACTTGGTAGCATTGACTTAAGAGAACCATTGATATAGTGAAACAATGCATGAGGCATTGAAACACTCTCCATAATGACTGAAAGAGTAACTGGTTGAAGGATCATGGTTTCATGGTTTTATGAGCGCAAAAGAGAGATAAAAGTGTGATCAATCGTGTCTTTTTCATTCAGTTTTTACAAGCCCAAAAAGTATGTATACGTATACTCGTGAGGTGTTTTTTACATGGTTTAGTGAGCATAAAAAAGATTTAAAAGTTAGCTTATCATGTGTCTTTTTCATGGTTTAACGAGCACAAAAAAGAGTTAAAAGTTAGTTTGTCAGGTGTATTTTTCATGGTTTAATGAGCATGAAAAAGATTTATGAATGCTTTGAAACTGACACCCACCATTTAGGTCATTTGACCAAGTTGAAATAATTTGGCATAGTGGAAGACTTTATAACCACCTTTGAGCACTTGGCTTTTAAAATGGAGAGCATGGCATACGCCTTCTTTAGAGAATGTTTTATCAATGGTCTAAAGGATGAAATCCACACCTAGGTTCTCATGGCTTGCCTCCAAACTTGGTTGGAAGCTACTAAATGCACCAAAGAAGCACAACAAGTTGTCTTTTCCTAGAATCGAAAACCCTCTTTTCTTCCCCGCCCTCGACCTACCAATCCTTCCCCTCATGCCACCTCTCTCAAGATCCAGAAATTAACCTGGAAAGAAATGTATGAATGCCAACTCAAGGGTCTTTGTTATAACTGTGATGACAAATATTTTCCAAGTCACAAGTGTAGGAACATAATCTTTTTATGACCATTTATTAGGATATTGATGATGATGAGGCTAACTTTTCCCCTATGGAAGAGCTACCCCCAAAATATGATCCTACTCCACCCATTGATCCACCAGAAGTTGAACCACTAATTTTGTTGCACGCCCTCACGTGATTCTCTGCTCCCCAAACCATCAAGCTAATAGGCTACATTAAGCATAGGAAAGTCATAATCCTTGTTGACAGTGGAAACACCCATAATTTTATTCACCGTCACATTGCATGGGAAATTAGTTGCTATATTCATGTTGTCAACAATTTTCAAATCATGATTGCCAATGGAAATTCCATGAAATGCGGTGGGCATAGTGAAATGCGTGCCTACAAATTGGTCAGTAGCACCTGAAATCTCATATGTTTTCTATTGACATGGGTGATTGTGATATTGTGCTCGGTGTTGAATGGTTCCACACTCTCGACCCCATCCTCATGGAATTTAAGGACCTCACCATTCCATTTCAATAGGAGGGACAAGAGTATAAATTCCAAGGTATCACAACAGGTTCCCTAGATATCATTAACTCCCACCAAATGGAAAAGCTACTCAAAAAATGCCATTCTAGAATTATTTCCCAAATCCATTCCATTCACGTCGTTGAGACACCTTCTGTGCAACCTGACCTCCAATATATACTCTCTCAACACCAAGCTATTTTTAACACCCCCCATGGACTTCCCCCTTCTTATGGCGTCCATGATCATTCTATTCCTCTAGTACTAGGAAATATTCCTCCCAATGTTTGCCCTTATAGTCATCCCTTTGCCTAGAAAAATGAAATTGTTTTTTTTTTTCAAGAATTGCTAGAATATGGTGTTATCTGTCCTAGTACCAGGCCCTATTCTTCTCCAATAGTCATTTCACTCAAGAAAGAAGGCACTTGGCGCATGTGTCCTGATTTTTGTGCCCTCAAAAAATTCACAATCAAAGACAAATTTCCCATTCCTGTCATTGATGACCCTTTGGATGAATTGAGTGATGCTCAGTACTTTACAAAACTTGATCTCCATTATGGCTACCACCAGATATGTATGAAAGAGGAATACATCCCCAAGACTGCCTTTTTCACTCATGAGGGTCACTATGAGTTCTTGGTCATGCCCTTTTTCCCGTGTAATTCTCCCTCCACTTTTCAAAGTCTCATGAATCATGTCTTCTGTCATTTCCTTTGTCATTTTGTCTTAGTTTTCTTTGATGATATTCTCATCTATAGTAAAACTTGGCAAACCCATCTCGCCCATGTGGATCAAGGTCTTCACCTATTGTCTAAGCACCAAATTTTTCTCAAACAATTTAAATGTGCTTTTGGTGCCTCTGAAGTTGAGTATCTAGGTCATATTGTAGGTATGGATGGTGTACTAGTAGATCCTAAGAAAATTGAAGCTATGAAGGATTGGCCTATGCCTAAAACTCCTAAAATCTTTCATGGGTTCTTTTTTAATGGGCTATTATCACAAGTTTGTTCGAAATTATGGAAAAATTGCAGCTCCTCTCACTTCTCTCCTTCAAAATAATGCCTTCAATTGGACTCCAACAGCTGATCATTCCTTCTAAGCCTTGAAAGAGGCTATGTGCACTACTCTTGTCCTAGCACTACCCGAATTCACCAAGACTTTTGTCCCAGAATGCAATGCATCATGAAAAGGATGACCAAGTTGTTTGGAACATGAAATTTCCTCCCCGAAGAAACAAAAATGGGTAACCAAGACATTTGGATATGATTGTGAGATCATCTTCAAGAAGGGAAAATAAAATGTGGTTGTTGATGCTCTTTTAAGGAAATATGAAGAAGAAGGTTCCCTCTTTTCCCTCTCATTCATTGTATCACAATAGCTTTGAGTTGTTCACTAGGAATGGTTGCAAGACCCCAAACATTCTAGCATCATCCAAAAATTGCAACATGACCCTCAAGCTTCTCGAGGATACTATTGGCATAATGAAGAGCTTTGCTATAAAGGTTTCATGTATTTAAGAAAACAATCGAACCTTGAATCCAAGGTGCTCTTTGAGTTGCATGCTTCACCCATAGTTATGCATTCAGGGTTCACCAAAATCTATGAACAGGTCAAGCATACTTTTCTCTAGGACAATATGAAATAGGACATCCACATATATGTGGTTGAATGTGATACCCGTCAACACAATAAGGAAGAAAAAGTCAAAGCTCCAAGCACCCTCCAATTGCTCTCGATTATCCTTGTTATTTTGAAGGATATTTCTATGGATTTCATTGTTGGATTACCTAAATCAGGAAATAAGTCAGTCATCATGGTGGTAGCAGACCGTCTTTCGAAATATGCCCATTTATGTGCTCTTCAACACCCGTTCACCGCATCCACAATGGCTCAATTTTTTATGGATAATATATTCAAACTCCATGGCATGTATCATTCTACTATCTCTAAACAAGATCCAAATTTCACTAGCTAATTTTGGCAAGAATTATTTAGGCTCCAGGGAACCCAATTGCATCTCAGACTTTCCTATCATCCCCAGACTGATGGAAAAAATGAAGCTATCAACAAGTGTTTTGAAACATATTTGTAGTGTATCCGACATAAAAAAATAGTGGGATTAGTGGTTACCGCTAGTTGAATGGTGGTACAACACAACTTAACATGCCGCCACTCGCATGACTCCTTTTGAAGCAATCTACGGGAAAAAGTGACCATCGGTTCTCTCATACATGCAAGATGTCTCCAAGGTTTAAGAGGTTGACAACATGGGTAATTTTAAGGATCGAAATTTATTTTGAATGTAGAAACCCCGGTGAATATTACTGGTCCTTTATATGTCAACTATAAATGTTTGGTGATATTTTTGTTAAAATATTTAAATTTCTAAGGATTTTATAAAGTTTTTATAAAATTTTGGCGATTTTTAAGGTAAAATAATTTTTTCCTATAAAATTTGGGCGAATAATTTTTAGAATGGTGAATCTTTTTTTGGGAAAAAGCATGGAAAATTAGCCCATAGGCCAAATTTATCCACTGTAATTTTCCTTGGTTGACAATAATCTTATAGTCTAAGCGACCATTCTCCGTACCCTCAAAGAAAATTTGGTCATGGCTCAGAATCGCATGAAACAACAAGTAGATCAGGGTCGTTCAAAACGTCAATTCGTTGAAAGGAACCAGGTGTTTCTTCATCTAAAACATTATAAGTGGACTTCGATCAAAACTTAACACTGTCAGAAACTTTCCCCCAAACTTTATGGTCCTTATACAATTCTCAAGCGAGTGGGGCCCGTGGTCTATTGGTTAGCTCTTCCTAGTCATTATAAGCTCCATCCTATTTTTCATGTCTCATGCTTAAAGAAAGTGATTGGAACTAAGTGCCAGACTCAAACCAATCTCCCTGAGTTGGATGAAAAAGTTTCCATTTGGTTTCAGTCACAAGCAATCTTGGACCAACGAGAGTATCTTCTCTATCAGTGTACCATCAAGGCAGTGTTAGTTCATTGGAAGGATACAACACCAGAAGATGCCACCGGGGAACCTACTACCATTCTGGAACACTTTCCTCATCTCAAGCCTTGAAGACAAGGTTTTTATTCAAAGGGGAGGACATGTTAGGGACCTAACCTCCCTAACCCCTCAAGTAGGTAGAATAATATATTTTATATGTAATAAATGATGACATTAGTTTATAAGTTCGATTGAATAATGTGAACAAGTCTGATGTAAGAAGACTTAATAGAAGCTTCTGCTTCTAGAAAGATCTTCCTCTAGAATGTTCTTTAGAAGATAAAATTAGTATAAATAGGAGTAGAAGGCATGAGAAAGTCTTGTCTTGAGAATTATTTTAAAAGAGATTTTCTTTGCTGGAGGTTTCCCCCTCGAAGAGGCAAGTGAACATTGATTTCACTCAATAAAGGTATTATTGTTGGTGTTGTTATTCTCATTATTTTATTGTTCTGTTGGTATTTGCTGCAATATTTCCATTTATACTTATTATAATACATCTGGTACCTTACAAAAAACCTCCCTAAATGGGGAGATGTGATCCAAAATGGATCATTATATGAATTTTCATCTATTTTGGCACTTTGTAGGTGGAAAAATTGGAGCAATTGGTTTGTAGGGACCATTTAGGGATAGGTCATGCATTGGTGATTTGGGATCCAAAAAATGTTTCAAAGTCTGTTTGAAGACTTAAATAATCATTTTTTGGGTCAAAAAATTGTGAAAAAAGTTCCCAACCTGTGGATGTTTTTCTACACATAGAGAGATTTCCAATGACATGAAGATCATGTTGGTCAGAGTTGATATGAGGAATTTATGCCTCTCACAAGTTGACCTATCTTGTTGACCACCATGATATTGAGTGTATTCCATGTCAACTTCTATTACTCACACATGTGAACTTTCAAGAAGATTCTAGAACGTCCAAAACCCTAACCCTAATCAGGAGTCAAGGCATGTAAATTCCCTAACCCTAACCTTGGATGACTATGGGGACATTATTAAATACAGAGCTGCTAGGATGGAAAGGAGTTTCATTCTTATTGTAATGTTTATTGTTCCATAGTTAAGCAAAGCCTCTAGGAGTGGGATTTTGGAATAGAACAAAGGAAGTGGGAGATCATATAGTAACCATACTAGCCACAATGTCCATGGTACCTCCATAGTGAGTACACTTTCTTTATATTTACATTTCATAATTGAAAAGAAAATAGTAACACATTGGCTTCACCTTCTAGCTGATTTTTTTCTTGTATTTGTTTTTTTTAGGGTACATCTTGTGTTCATTATGTGGATGGTGTGTTATTTTCTTAGCTTCTTTAATTTTAGTTTCAATTTATGATCTGAAATTGGATCTAGAAGCATGATAGGGCTTGAAAAATGCTCAAAAATGAAAGTGCTCGGAATGCGATGAAACCTATGCCATTGCATCCATCTCGTCTTCCTGATTCCGGTGGTATATTTACTTTATCAAACGGGCTCCGTATGGAGAAGATATCGCGTTGTCTGAAAAGTCAAACATGCAAAAAAGGGGATGACTGTACAGTCCGTACAGTGCACGTGTCATGTTGACTGTGCAAACTGTACGGTCCGTACAACTGACATGGCGGTTCCAGAATGCGACACGTGGCAGTCTCGGATGACGACACATGGCAGCACTAGGAGGCAACATGTGTCAGGCGGATTCGGGCGTATGGAGGTACAGTTGGACCAATCCCTAGGTGACATGTGTCACCACTGTAAGGGTGACATGTGGCACGGGTGACTTCAGCAGCTGACATGGCAGGTTGACAGAGCAGTACGGCAGGGCTGACGCAGCAGGTTGAGGTGGCAGTACGACAGTCGACGTGGCATGCACGTGGGCCAATCATCATTTGACACGTGTCAGGTTGTGGTTTGTGGTTAAGGTGCCACGTGGACCAGTCACGGGCTGCCACGTGGCACCGTGTGATTGGTTATTGGTTTCTATGTAAAATTTGGTATGGCATGGCCGGGGGTCGAACCCGCGACCTCCGGTGGGTGAACGGACTGGCAGAGTGGGATAGCCACCCGGGCGGCCGGTGGACCTTGCTATGTATGCAGCAAATTTTATATTTAAAATTGAATGAAGTTCAATGCGGTGGGAAAAAGGGCCGGGGCTTAGCCCCAGCCCTCGGCGCATTACACCACCACACGACCGCACCATATATCCGTTACACTACATCATATACGCGTGAGTTTTGAACGGGCGGTTACCACCGTTGGGCCCGTGGCCCTATTGGGGCGCCACAGAACCGAGAGCGGGGATCTACCATACAATGTGGGGGGCGATTATAGTGGTTAGGCCTGTGGGCATATACCAACGCCAACAGAACCAGAGCTAGCGCGAGACAGGGGGCTAGCGCATAGCCTACGGGCTAGCGCTTGGCCCAAAATAGCCCATACGATCGTTCCAGAGGGCGCGCACACGGGAATTAGGGGCCTATGCCCAATAAAACTTTATGAAGTGGGTTTTGGTTATAAGTTTGGTTTTTTTTATTAATAATATGCCTATTATTAGCTGATTCTCTCCATTTTTGGGGGATATTGGGCATTTTTTGAGGCCAAATTCTTGGAGGAAGTTGGAGATGAGAAACCAACTTCAAGGCTATATAAACTGGGCCCGTTTGAAGCCAAAGAGAGCAGTCAGAGCAGAGTTATGCTAAAGAAAAGCCAAGCCAAAGCCATGTTGATGCAGAGAAGCTTTTGAGAAGGAGACGCTGTCGGATCATTTCTGGGAGTTCCGGACGTCCGTTTTGCGTGCCGTTTTCTTTGCAGGGTTCTAGAGATCTGGGAGAACATGACCAGATTAGTCTTGTAGCCATTTGGCATTGCAGCAATGTACTTTTGAGCATTTGAACAGAAATAAAGAAGCCTCCCCCACAGAGACAAATGCCCGGAGACGTAGGCAAAGTTGTGCCGAACTCCGTTATCAATTTGCGTGTTATGGTTTGTTGTTTATTCTTTCATTTCAGATCTGCATATGTGTATATGGCTGTTATAATTCCTCTTCTTTCCTCATTCTTTCACTAAGTTTCTCAAATGGTTAATTAACGCATGCAAAATTAAAACTCAACCATAATCATTTAAAAAATCCTATAGATCAATTTATTTCATCATTTTATGTGCTAAGCTAATAATATTAAATATGAAATCTAAAGTAAAACATTACATAATAAGAGATTGCATAATATTGTAAGATTTGTTGTAGGGGACTATTCTGATGGAATATCCATGTCAGTTTACATATCATCTCACCACAACTAAGGATGCATAAACTCTATTGGATTTATGAACCAAAGTAGTTGTTGGTTAGTTTGACTCATTAATGGTAAACTTTTTTCTCTTGAAATGGACTTGACTTAGCCAAACTCTTGAAATCATTATTTCTAGTTTGTTGGAGGTTTTTCTTATAAAAAACAAGTAGGGTGTGGTTAGTTTTATTTATTTTTATTTTGAAAAATATTATTTTGATAGTGCACATTAAATTCCATGTTGTCATTCTCTTTAAGAGCTTTGAAACACAACCACTCTTTTTGAATACGAAGTGGATTTGGTGGCTAGATCCACCAATCAAGATTTTAGTACAAATTAATGATTCTAATTTTGTTTTAGTTTCTCTGTGCCTATGTTTAATAAAGTTTCCAAACATGGTTAATAGTTGTATGGAGCTTGATTTTATATGATCAATTTCTCTCTAGGTCATTGAAGAGTTTGAAGTAATGTCAAGGCAAGACACGGACATGTTCTTTTATCAAACAACCAATGAATGTGTAGTCACTGTTCTCGACATTAATGTGAAGGAAAAGTAGTCGATGCTAGTATTATTGAAGAAGAGCCTAAAAAATATCCCATTTTGGTAAGTCCACTTGTCCAACACACTCCAATTGATGCCAAAGTTTTAATGAACTCGAAATGTTTCAAAGCCATATTAATTCAAGAATTTAATAAAGTGCCAATAAAGTTAGTGAGAAAAAAATATAAAGACCATACACATGTAGAATTGGAATTTATTTTTACAACAAAGTAACAATGGTATAAACAGAATGCATTTTCAAAGCTCCTAGAAGAAAGAATTCCCCGTTTTACGCCACTTTTGTAACTTCTAATATTAGTTAATAATTTTAATTTTTAATTTATTTGCTTTGGAAATCTCAAACATGCACTGTAATTAGCTAGCTTGATTTGACATGCTTATTTTTTTTAATCTTTGTATTGTTTATTTTGTAGATGGAAAATTTGAGAAAGCTGTCATATTTGAGTTAAGCTTTGCAAAAAAATTTCCATTAGTGATGATCTTCACCAAGGAATGTGCTAATAAGATATTTGATGGTTCTATAAAGAAATAAATATTCTAACCTGTCTTCATGGCATTTTTCTTTTCCAAGTGTTTTATTGAGTTTTGATTTTCTTACTATTTTATATAGATATAAAAAATGTTATTTATCGTTTGTTGATATGATTTTTCAATAAGTGTAGTATGTAAGTGAAAGTTGCATTATTTTTTTTTTATTTCTCTTTTTATAAGTGCTAAGGATTACAAAAAGATCATTCCATTTGTTTTTTTAAATCTTGTTCTTTAAAAGTACTAAGGAATATAGAAAGATCATTCCATCATTTTATGAAGATACAAAATAATTTAAGAAAAATGTATTGTTAAATTTTTTAATTTTTTTTTTGTGAATAAAAAAGGGAAAATCTTATTAAAACTTTTCAAATACAAAAAAACACATAGCAACAATTTGCCAACTGTTTCGCCAAGTTAGCGGAAACCAGGACAGATGGAAGACTGTGATATTCATGTCAAAATTGGCGGTCCGCCATCTGTCCTGCCAAAAAGAAACCAGGGCAGGTGGCGGACTTAAGTCTTTACACCACTATTCAGAGCAACCATGAAAACTAAACTGGAAGTAAAACTGGACATTGAACTGGAAATTAAACAAGCATCTAAGCATGAAATTGAAACTGTGTTGTAGTAGCGCAAGGAGCTAGACTAAACTCCAATCCACAGAATTACCCATTAGCATCAGAGGTTGTGTCACTGGGGTCGCTGCTGAGAGGTCCATTCCGAGTCTATAGCACAAAAGGCCTTGCGCACATCGGGCATTTTTGGCAGGCTAGTGCATTTGAATATGCCTCATATAATGTATCGATACGTTGGTGCATGAGGATGTCACGGTGGATCTGATCCGCCATTTGGCTTCGAAGCTCGAACACTAGCGCCTGTTACTCTGGGTGGAAGAATGGCGGGGGGTCTTTCCATGGTTCCAGGATTGTTGTAATAGGTGGTGGTGCTAGGACCGGGCCACCCTCCATCGCCATACCACCGACTTTCTCACATGTATCCTCCTATGCTCCTGCCTTGTCTTTCGTCGTCCCAAATTTCTCCTCCATCCTGAGCTCCTTGACCTTCTCTGTTGCGCTTGAAATTTTGAAATCACCTAGAAGCGTGGCGTCCTTGGAGTCAAGGTGGAGGAATTCCTCGGGGAATTCCTCCACAACTATGCAAGTGTAAGCCTCCTTTACCTCTCGTACAGGCCTGTTCGTGTCTGGTACACTAGCTCTTGTCGAAAATTGGCTGGGGGGCTGCCAATTATCTAGCACAGTGAAGAGGAGGGATTTTGGAGGGAACTGAATTGGTTCCTCTGGGATCACCTCCTCCACATACGCCATTGGAGGCGTCCTAACCTTCTCCCTGCGCTGAGTGCAGGCTATGGATAGTGCCTGCTATAACTGTTGCCTCCTCCTCTGTCGTGCGGTGAAGCTATGTTAGGCAGGGCTGCGGCGCGACTTGCCTCTTTCCCTCAGCATGGAGGAGCAATGGAGGGTGATAATGCTTAACGTGAGCGTGTTGGAAATCCTCTGGTAGTTGCATCAGAACTCAACGTTGTTGGCCTGGTGTGAAGCTAAGGTGAAATTGCTCGAATCTTTTCTTTGTCGGATAAGAACATAGATGATCGACATGACTGCTACCACCTACTTCTCCCATCCACTGAATCCAATGGCCATCATTATACTCACGCGAGGGAGCAGTCCTTCACTTCTTGATGGGTAATAATGGTGATCTCCCATTTAATGGGGAGGGGAGGGGAGCCAACCTGCCATATTAATGGTTGGGCTTTGGCCCGTGCTTCGTGGCCGCTCTGTGCTTCATGGCACCCCATCCGAGAATCATTAAATTCTTTAGTTGTTTTCTCTATTGTTCTTCTTTTCATTAGAGGTAAACGAACACATGCCAAACACATGTAATAATAATTACACTTTTATTATGACGTGTTTTTAGAGTTTCCTCATTCGTTGAAATTATTACCTCAATGTGGCCATTGCCAATTATTGGACCCATATATAATAATATAATAATAAACTTGCAACGTAGCTTTGTGGGGAATTGAGCCCCTTGTCTTGCTAAAGATGGATGACACAACTAATAAGCATGCTAAGGCCAAGGTAAGTGGTGAAGAGTGTTTATTTCTAATATATAAATTATTAGAAGGTTATGCATTAATTGTTTACTATGGTGCTTCCTCTATTGTCTAAGCGATGGTAATAACTAAACATTTGTACTTTGAAATGTTATTGTTATTTCTAAAATGTTGTATTTTTTTATTTTTATTTTTTTCTTTATTACAGTATCATGGTTTTTCTACAATTCTATTCTATATATCCAACAAGCAATAAGAGTTTGGATCAATTTGAGTATACATTTACAGAGTATTGGATTTTTCATTTTACTAGATCTTAATTATGGTTTTGTACACTAATGTTTTTAAATTGTTTGATTAAATATTTGAAATAAATTCTTTTAGTGGTAATCACACTATCAAAGGAACTTACAAATTTCTAAAGACAAATGCAGTGATCTCATTCAAGTTTGTAAAAAAGAACAAAACTAAAAGTGTAGAGTTTACTCCATTTACTCAAGATACTAATGTTGTTGACCAACTGAAAGATGAATTATGATGATGAGTTTTGATACTTATGTACTTGAAAGGAAATTTTTCTCATTTTTTTCAAATTTTTTTTTACAAGAGCAATATGTTAGGTATATAGTTTTTTTTATAAAAACACTAAAAAAGATAAACAAATATGCTTTAGATTTATTTGCAGTTTTTTATCATAAAATAAATTTTATTTCTTCAAATCCTATTTTCCTACTTGTCAAATTTTTATCCAAGTTCTTAAAATTAATGACCTAGGTTTTATTAATAATTTACCACACAACACCTTTATGATCAAGGTAAGGTTTTTATTTTTACAAGCGCAAACTAATGACCTAGGTTCTATTAATAATTTACCACACAACACCTTCATCATCAAAGTAAAATTTTTATTTTTACAAGAGCAATATGCTAGTGATATAGTTCTTTTAATGAAAACCCTTAAAAAAAACAAACAAATACGCTTTAGATTTATGTGCAATTTTTTATCATAAAATAAATTTTATTTCTTCAAATCCTATTTTCCTACGTGTCAAGTTTTTATCCAATTTCTTACAACTAATTACCTAGATTCTATTAATAATTTACCACACACAACACCTTCATCATCAAAGTTTTTTATCCTCATATTTGATATTTTGAAGTTATTAGAAGGGTCATAGATATCCTCATATTTAATATTTTGACAAAATTATATGGATGGTATCTACGAATACCTAGTCTGCATCTTTTGAATATATTTTCCTTTTTTGTATTGAGTTGTAACTAGGGATCATTGAATCTTATATTTCCTTACATATGCTAAGACAAATGTCCATTGTTGTGGTTCGCTATTTATCAATAGGAATTAAAATGTCTATGTGTTTAGTGTTTTGTTTTATTTTAGGTGTGTGTTTAGTGTTTTGTTTTATTTTAGGTGTGTTATATGCAGTTACATTTTGTATATTTTTATTTTACAATTCAAAATAAATAAATATAAAATCTTTTAATAGTTATTATGTGGGACATGGAACTTTTGTGATGTTGTTGTCGTATTTATGTATATTATGGTGATAGATAATTATGTTTCTAGGGCTGAATACTTGTTTATGATGGGCGAATTTTATTGTGATTTCTAGTTTGGAGCTAAGATGAGTATTATATGACAAAAATTTATGGAGGAAGGAGAGGAGAGGAGAAAATATTCAAGAAAACCTTATTGGTTATTTCTTTAGTTTTGTAATTATTTTTTGAAATTTTAAAGATGATAAAGGGTAGTTATTTATTTAGTTTTGTAATTATTTTTTGAAATTTTAAAGATGATAAAGGGTAGTTTGGTGCATTATTTGGAATAATTGTGAGTTGTCAAGTAGAGAATG
>ML783503.1:197664-208689 GCA_009831015.1 Picea engelmannii
TTCAAGACATATAAGAAAAAACATTTCGTGGTTTTCTCCCGATTTGGGTTTCCACGTAAAACACTGGTGTACTATGTATGTGTTTAATTGTTTATTTCTTACTGCTCATTATTGGATAATAATTCTACATTGATATAACATTTGAATAAAAATGATTATAATTACGCTATTACTGATTCACCCCCCCTCTCGGTAATCCAACAATAATGTGGAGAGATAGAATCAACAAGTGCAAGTGACATAGGGATGGTTGACTCAGAGGTTCAATAAGACAACATATGGTTGACTTAGGCTTAACTTCCCTTGAACATATAGCACAACATAATGATGACTTGGTAGCATTGACTTAACAGAACCATTGATATAGTGAAACAATGCATGAGGCATTGAAACACTCTCCATAATGACTGAAAGAGTAACCGGTTGAAGGATCATGGTTTCATGGTTTTACGAGCGTGAAATAGAGATAAAGGTGTGATCGATCATGTCTTTTTCATTCAGTTTTTACGAGACTAAAAAATATGTATACATATACTCGTGAGGTGTTTTTTACATGGTTTAGTGAGCACAAAAAAGAGTTAAAAGTTATCTCATCATGTGTCTTTTTCATGGTTTAACGAGCACAAAAAAGAGTTAAAAGTTAGTTTGTCAGGTGTATTTTTCATGGTTTAACGAGCATGATTTTTTTTTTAAAGTAAGCTCATCCAGAGAGAATGAGTGGCTTAACAACATGCTTCTATGTTCCAAGCGCATGGAACTGACCTAAGGTACTAGAAAGTGAGCTCCATTCATAGCAATGGTTCTCTCCATGGGTATAGGGTCACAAAATAGAGGAAAGCTAATGCAAATAACAAGAGGTCAAGTATGGTTGCAATGGTGATAAGAGAGTTCAAGGAAAATAGAAGTGAAGCAATAGGAAGCGCAGAATAAGAAACAAATGCATATGCGACCGTAAAGTAGCATAAAAATGATGGGAAACCCCTTGGGATATGGCTAGAACATAGATGAAGAGAGAAGAATGGGGCTCAACTTCAAGTCATGGCGGGTCTAAAGGAGGGCTCCTGGTCCTACAACAAATAACAACATGGGAACCAAGTGGAAATCAAGGTGCTAACTAGGGAACTCATGAAGGGTAGGCACTACCATTGAAGTTATGACGTGCAAAAATAGAGTGGCTAATGTCACAACCTGACAGGATCGAACCTAAGGATTTGTGACGGTAGAATGGGTGGTTAATAATGCAAAACAATGATGCAAGGAAAAACCTATCCCTATATGCCAGTTTGAGACACATAACTCAAGTTCATTGGATGTTTCCATAGAAAAATTCCAAACAAAATGTCACCAAGTCATGCAAAACACATCTAGAAATACTAGACTTGGGGTTAAAATGCATAGTGAAATCTCAAAAAAACAAATATTTTTGGATTTTTTGAATATGATATATGAAAAATAAAATAAATCACACCACACACCTATGTACAAGGCACTACACATCCTAATGGTTTATGTAGAGTAGAGCCCATTTCTAGACTTCAACCAAGGATTCTTTTCATAATCATTGAACTCATGGGCCATTGTCGACATCATGTGGCACAACATGTCGGGGCCACACCACATAGAATAAAACTTCCACGTATGAAGAGACTCATCGTGAGTAGTTTCACAAGATATTTTATTAGATTGATGATGCCCATCAAGATACAAACAAGGTATGAACCCCTAATCTTTGGGGTAACTAAGAGTGGAAATTTTTGTGGCAAGTTCCGAACAAGATATATGAGGTGCAAAGAGGTGAAGGCTTGGAATTTCATTGGATTCCCCAACAAATGCCCCATGGATCAAAACTCATCCTGTCAACTCTCGTAAGTTATGAGTTAGGGAGAATGGATGCTCAATGATTCTTATATTCCCTTGGCTTATCTATTGAATCCATGATGTGTATGATGGCCTCATCTGAAGGAAACTCAAAATCAAGGAAGTCACATGAACTCAAAGAGTTAACAACCTGTGCATGCTGAGTAGGTTGATCACACTCCATATAAGGGTCGAGTTGCTAACTAGTATCGTTTGACGTTGACAAGATCGTCGAGGAGGAAATCTCAACTGCTATAAGTGGCATGGTATCTCTGTAAGACTTGAATTCCTCTAGATGTGGTACCACCCAAGGATCACAAGATTTGAGGGATCCACTGGTAAAATAAGAGATCAAATTGATATGAGAAATATTCAAAGAAGGAGGTGGTAGGGGAAGGGTAAATGTACCCATCAAGGAGTCTTTGAACATCCCCGCACCTATGCTCATATACACACTCTTAGAATCACCAACAAAGGGAACATTGGAACCTGCAATGGTCCAAAGGTTTGGGGTGCATAATGAAATTTGGTCTATAGTGACAATATTTCCTTGATGGGGAAAGAGAAGGATCCAAAACAATGCAAATCCAACAATCATCATCCCATAGAACCAAGTACACCCAAGTAGTAGTTTATACTTTAGAGGAGAATTGACCACTTCAACCTTAGCGAAGATAGTATTATCCCCTAACTCTATGGGAATTTTGGTGATAGTATCATGAGGATGAAACATGTTTCCATTAAAGGAATTTAACATGGAATTAGATGGATTGAGATTTGAAGAACTAAGAGCTTTCTAACAGGAAACAAACATAATGAAAGTAGAGGAACTTTCATCCACAACCATGTGGAATATGTTTTTCCCACTTACTCTCACTTGAATCTACAAAGAAATTTGGTGGGATATCCTATGACAAGATTGGTCCAAGTCAAACTTAATAAACTAGACTCCGATGGGTCAACCCCTCCTATTGCTAATAAAAATTCTTTCCACTACATGGGGAAACTTTGTAGGACTTCTAGAGAAGACATAGCACATGGTGTCTCGGCCAAGTCTTCCACAATACTATAGTTGTAGGCAGTTTGTGTGTTCAGGTTATGCATCATACGTTGAAGAACACCATTGGGTGGGTGAAGAAATGCATCGAATGATGGCTTCTCTATCTGGAGAGGATCACTAGGCTGGGAAGAGGACACTGGATCCTAATTCCCAGGACCAACCTCAGGACTTTTGTAGCTACGTTCTTGAGTTTTCAAAGAGACCATCCGGTCACACATGAATATGTTGGCATTCGAGGACAACTCAAATTTAGGAGTACCTACCATGACCCCTTGCGGAGGGGAAGGATTTGAAGAAACCATTTTTTGTGGTTGGGGAGGGAATGGATGAGTCAAAACAATGGACTACTGGGGATCCTTTTGTTGGGAAAAATAAAAATGAATTTCATCCATCTTGGGACACTAGTGAGTAGGATGGTCCTCCCTACACATATTACATGGAAACCTATTCTTTTTCTTCTCTTTTGTGACTCCCCCAATATTGTTTTGGATTTGAGGAGTTCCACTCTCATTGTTAGAATTCTTCTTCTTATTTTTCTTCTTCCCTCTAGGATATTGAGGATTCTTTGGTTGTGTGGATTGCATTGAATTCGCCTTGGGGATTTGAGTGGTAACTTGAGAAATTTGAGTGTTGGGCGTATCAAATGGTGGGTGTGATGAAATGTACATTTTACCCAATTGTCCCGCTAATGTTAGAGAAAGATTTGTCTCACCCTATGCAATCTTGCAGAGAGGGCCTTATTCCATTTCCCTATGCAGACTTGTCTTCCCTGTTACTAAAGTCCAGAGACAAAAATACAAATTTTTCTACTTGTACGCATCTTGCACCCTATACAACAAGCGTATACGTAGGCTGCTCCACTACAACCCGTGTACATCAGTATTTGTGCCAAAAAAACAAAATTAAATGTCGGGTTTCCATGTCACGACAGGAGATATCTAATCCTTGTCCTTCCATATACTGGAAACGTTCCAACTCGGCCCTTCAGTTGCATTTTGAAGGCGATAAAGAAGCCAATTCCGAGATGTGAAAAAAAAAAAGAATTCAACTTTGAGAGCAAAGTTACTCTGGAGAAATTATTTACTTCATATTGAGTCTACATCCCTTTTTCCTTTAAGTCTGAACACAATGTTCAGCCCCCAAGCTCTTCCCTTATTGATGGAGAACCTCATTATCTCCCTTATATGAGCTTGCCTTTGGTGGAGTATTGAAGTGGTGGAGGCCCAACTGGAAGGAACTTAGTTTCTCGATTCCGAACTGTGTCAACACAAAAGTCTGTAATATTTTCACTTTTGCTAATCATTTATTAATAGAAATACTCTCTTCCCGTCCAATTAATGTCTTGCAAATATATGAATTATTATCCATGGGAATATTTGTTATGTATATTGATGGATTATGCTATCTAATGTGCTAACCTTTTATATTGCCACCATATTCTTTCTTTTACCTGTTTGTTGAGAACTTGTTGCAGGTATATATAGATTTGGGTCAAAGTGCTCAACGATGGACATCATCAAACATATGGACGAGGTAGGCCTTTTTCTTATCTCCCTTGCACATTGGTTTATATAGTGTGTTGTTGCGATAGAGTTAATTTCTGAAGTCATTTTCTTCTGTTGTGGTTCACCCTAGCCATAGAGAGATTTTCCTTGTAACAAAATTGGTGACCATATTGGGGATGAATCTTCTTTCTTAGGGTTTGAAGTACCTTTCTCCTTATATTTCTCTCATTTCCGTTGTGGTTCTTGTCGTATCATTTCTTGATAGTTCATGTTCACTATGGGTCTGAGTTTTTATCCTTTCTCCCTTGCTTGGCCTTGTTTTAAAGCATATAAACGCCTTTTTCCTTGATAGTCGTGCGTACACACGGGCTGTCTCATTGCAAGCTGTGTATATACACTCTGTTTGCCTGAACAGTCATGTACACCTTTTTTACTTGCCTGTTTTCTTGGTTTGGTGTTTGATGGGTGGGATTTGATGCTTGATGAGCCTTCTTGGGTCTCTGTAGCACCTGTTGAGTGCATGTGGGATGACAAGAAACCCTCTTTTGGTTGAATTTATGGGCAAAGTCTTTCTCTTCATATTTTCATTTTTATTGTCCTTGTACAGTGGGCTAGGTGTTTGGTTGCTTGGTATCCTGCTTGAGTTATCTCTTTTTTATACACAGTAGGGATATATATCCAGTTATTTTTTCAATCCATGCATTTTCAGTTTCGATATATTGAAAATACAAAAAAAATAGGCATTTTGCATTGCTTGGCATTTTTGTCTTTTGAGTTTTTATCATTAGCTTAGTGCATATAGTGAAAGATTGCATTTTTACTTCTGAATTGCAGAGTTGAATTTGAAAATTGCATCGTTTTTAGAAACATATCATTCATTAAAAGTTAAAGTTAGGACTTTGCATTATTTTCATGATTACTTTTCTTGCATAGTCATAACACCATGAGTTTCACTACCATACCTTTTTGAGTAATCATGACCATTAAAATCAACGCTACAATTTAAAATTTATTAGTAACGATTTTATTTTCTAGGGTGCACAAACTAGCCTAGGATTTAGTGCCTTGGAATAGGATTTTGCGAGTAAACTTCTCCAAGGCAATTAAATCAACATATGTGTCTGAGTCAGGGAGTGGATAAATCCATTGTATAATTGGTAAGATCAGGAGGTTCCACTCACACCAGAGTTAATCACGAGGTCATGTGAAGTTGGTTGAAGGGATATCCCCCAGATACCTTCCTAGTGTTAGAGATATTTCTGGGGATATATTTGTATATGGGGATCTTGTTAGTGCCCTTACCTCTATGAGAGGTGGTGCTTTCAAGGTTTCGGGATTTTCTACCCTGCCCATACGGTGGACCTGACTTGCGACTACTCGCCTGTGAATTGATTATACAATGGTTTATTAGTTTCTTGACTTAGGTGTCTCATAGGTTATTTGCAGGGGTTATTCTGCAGGTACACTGGGTCAGATAAGGGCCGGACAACACACAACCTTTATGGAGGATTACCTCTTCGGGGGGATCTGACCGACTAGTTGTTAAGCCCACGAGGTCCCTTATAACTGATTTTGTTACCTCCGATATTTAGCAGGGAGTCTCAAGCCCCTCTTGGGCAAGATATACCTTATTTAGGGAGGGAGGCCACTCAACCACTTTACCCCGTTTGCATGCATATTGGTCGTTTGAATTTTGGAGTTCTCTTTGATTACTAGTTGGCCTTAAGAGTTTATATTGAGTTCTCTTTATCATGGATAACGAAGTTTCTTTGACTCCTTCGTTCACCGCTACCTAACCCATGATGCCTACTCCTATCATGGGGATGAGTCCCTCTGTTTTTCATAATGGTATGCATAACTATGGTACTCAGTCCGCGCCTTGGGTCTCTAGTCATTCTCTCATTGATATGCCTTCACCCTTGCAATCCTCTCCATGGTCCACTTATATGAATCCTAGCATTGGATCTAGGGGCACCATGGCCCCAATTTCTATGTCTTCATTTGATATGAGTCATGTCCCTCAATCTAATTTTACGACGGGAGGTTGGAACCTCCCCTCTTACAGATCCAGTCCTAGTTATGCTCTTTCAAGAGCCAATACTTGGATGCTTATTCTAATTATTACACTCCATCCATGTATCCTTCGTTCACCATGTCAGTTCCTCTGAATACTTTTCCCATGACGGGTACTCATGTATCCTCGGGTGTTTCTTACAGGGATAACCAATTTTATGGTTAAGACTACCCTCTTTATGGAACCCCTTCATAAGGGGGCAACATATATCCTCACATGAATAGTCCTTATCATACTTTCGTCTCTTCACAGACTTCAGTCATGATTCTCGTACACACCTCTTCGAATCAGTTAGGTGGAGGATACTACCTCTTCGGACAGGGACAGGGGGTAAACTAGGACCCTTCTTGGCCTGCAATGTTTCGGAGTCAATCTTTCCCTGGACCTTGGCATCAAATGGCACACATTACCGCTAGTCCAGTCACTGTCAGTCATACTGGAGCTTCATCACCAACCTCTGTCAGTCATGTTGGGGATGGGTCAACTACTTCTACAAGTCCTGTTGACAATTCGCACCCAACCACTGCTAGTCATGCTAGGTTCACCACTCAAATCACCACGAGTCATATCAATGTCGCATCTCCAACCTCTGTACATCATGTAGGAGACGACTCTCCCACCTCTTCCTGTCGTATTGAGAGTATGTCATTAGCCGTTGTGAACGACATTGGGGGAATTGAGAATCCTAGACGTATTAGACGTATGCCTGAGTTCCTTTACAGGACTTGCAAAGGAAATCACCTTACTCGTCTGTATCCAACTACTACTGAGATACTAGAAGCGTGGGTCTCACCTAAGGGCCCTTCGGCTTCTGAGGCATCTATGGTTTCCCCACACCTTGTTCCTCCTTTGATTGACATGGTGGTAACACCGCTGCAATCCTCTCCTAACCTCACCCCCGTTTCCATGCATCCTCTTCAACCTAAAGTTGAAGAAGTGGTCGTATTAGTCCCATATCTGGTCACTCCTTCTCTCCTTATGGAGGGTGATGCGTCGTTCAACCATGTCATCAACATTCCTGATCCTGCACCTTCTGAATGAGAGATATTTATTCTCTCCCAAGGTTCTCTTCCCCCAAGTCCCGAGGAAGTTCCCTTCGATTGGGATGGGCTGGTAGGGTATCCCATGCCCCCACCTATGTCTTTTCCGGTAAGAGACATTATCTGGTCTATCACAGAGACTATATACTCCGTTAGTACTTTATCCTCCTCGACTTGGAGAGCTTTTGGTTTTCCCAAGATTATGTTAGCTATTCGTAAGATAGTGACTTTCCAAAAAAGATCTTTACGGGAGCCTTGGCCTCCCCCACGACTTGTCTCCTAGAATCTCCGAAATGAGTCCAAGTTAAGCTCTTTTTTGACTTGTCTAAAAAGAGAAAATATTGTCGAGTGATTTGTTCCTTTGACACTAGTTAAATTGGATTTGAAAGGTCATGAGTCTTAGTTAATCTCTTTTCCAACTCATTATCAAAAAGTGAAAAGATTTCCGAGTGAACTTGTCTCTTTCACACCTGTAAAATTGGTTATGAAAAGATGTTTATTTGGCACAAGTTTATCCCTTTTTCACACCAAGTAGAGTAAAATACATAAAAAATGACATTTTTTGGCATTAATTTGTGATTGCATCTCATGCTCTTGCTTGCAATATTGAGCCTATAGCCAGTTCTCGCCTTGAGTTATAAACTGTTTGCCTCAACAGTTTTGCATCCTCAACCAAGCAGAGCCTTGTTTATATCCTTTGTAGTTTGACACCCTATACCTAGGAGGGAACATTCCCTCGAGTGTCTATCTCCCACATGCACTTCCCTGCATTGAGCATAGGTACGTTCCATTGCTAGAACTAGTTTTTCTTACTTGTGACACTCGTTTCCTCCTTTGTATCATATCATTCATTTTTCTATGAAAAAAGAAAAAGACGGGCAGGAAGGGAGTATTATCTCGTATCGACAACAGTCATGTCACCTTTGAACAAAGCACAAAGTTATTTGAGTCCATTCATCATAATTTTTGGATTAGCATGGCCTTAGGAAGCTGATCTCATTACAGAGTCTTCTCTACCGACTGGTTACTCTTCCAGTCCCTACAGAGAATTTCATTGATGCCTCCTGCATCTCATAGTTTCATAATTGGGTCTATGCTTCCAAAGTCCTCCATATGTCTCATGCTCTTGTTCAAAGGAAGTCTATCAACCTATGTCGGCCACTCCTCAGAACTCTTGACTTTACATGTTGTCCATACCCTTAGTTTGTCTTAGAATCACATGATACTGTAGTCCTATCAGGCACCCTGGCCCTACTTTCACCATTGGTAGGTAACCTTGAACCCATTAGTCGACATTTCATCATTGGTCATTGACTGGGTGGTTTCCCTTGTGTTCGACGACAATACATCTATTCACACATTGGGATTCATGCAGTGTCTTGGATGCCATTAGCCTTATTTGTGGTTTCCTCGCCTTTGTCAACAATTTTCATCATTGGCTGCTATTCAAAGGGTCTTTTTCATGTATCACTTGCACTTGGCACACACGAAAGATGCACATGTTCGTTGGTTCGTGAACATGTTCTTCGTCCGATTTCCACCAAATCATGAATCCCCTTCTTTGTACCTCGTGCTGACTAATGAGATATGCCTTAATGCTCTCCTTTCAATGGGTCTCTTTCCATCGAATTCAACCCATTTATTCTGGAAATGGGACCTAGAGTCTTATGAGTACCTTGAGTTTTACAGTGATTAGTGTCAGGCTCTCTCGCCATCGACAGTTGGGAATACATGAATGTCTCCTGATCGATGGATTCTTTAGGCGTTCGACATCGAATCCTTTATTCACACTTGTAAGAATGTGCTCGGTGCCTTGATACCTACTTTCATTATCGGTAATCTATCTTGCATTTGTTAACGGTAGACATCAATGAACGGTAATCAAATGATGTCTCATTGTGTTCGACCTCAACTCCTTTATTCACATGATGTAGACTTGCACCTTTGGTGGATTATGTAGAAGACTTGAAGACATCACTATGTGGCTGCAACTTTCCTGAGCTGTTGTTTCCTTTTCATTGGATCGATACTTATATGACTTCAGTGATCATGGGAGGTCAGATTATACTCCATGGTATACATATATCTTCAAATTGGTTTTGAGACTGGTTCTATTGGGCTTTGTTTGTGACTATGACAACTATTGGCATGTAACCGCATTTGTATTTGCCTATTCATGGCCAAAGACACTTATTTGGTATATTTTTCACATGGATCCGTAGTGTGATTTTATTGGTATCCATGTATGCAAAGTCAGTGCAAAATGTAATGAGCAACTGAGTTCGTCCAACTGGTTCTCTACCACTCCACTTATGGGTTATTTATAATGTATTTTGGCCATCGCAGATTCTCCTCTGACCTCACACATTAGAGGGAATCTGTTAGAGAAATATTTGCCTCACCCTATGCAATCTTGTAGAGAGGGCCTTATTCTGTTTCCCTATGAAGACTTGTCTTCCCTGTTGCTAAAGTCCAGAGACAAAAATGCAATTTTTTCCACTTGTACGCATCTTGCACCCTATACAACAAGCATATATGCAGGATGCTCCACTACAACCTGTGTACATCGAGATTTGTGCCAGAAAATCAAAATTAAATGTCAAGTTTCCATGTCACGACAAGAGATCTCTGATCCTTGGCCTTCCATATACTGGAAACATTCCAACTCATCCCTTCAGTTGCATTTTGAAGGCTATAAAGAAGCCAATTCCGAGTTGTGGAAAAAAAAGAATTCAAATTTGAGAGCAAAGTTACTCTGGAGAAATTATTTACTTCATATTGAGTCTGCATCCCTTTTTCCTTTAAGTCTGAACACAATTTTCATCCCCCAAGCTCTTCCCTTATTGATGGAGAACCTCATTATCTCCCTTATACAAGCTTGCCTTTGGTGGAGGATTGAAGTGGTGGAGGCCCAACTGGAAGGAAATTAGTTTATCGGTTCCGAACCGTGCCGACACAGAAGTCTGTAATATTTTCACTTCTGCTGATAATTTATTAATAAAAATACTCTCTTCCCATCCAATTGATGTCTTGCAAACATATGAATTATTATCCATGGGCGTATTTGTTATGTATATTGATGGATTATGCTATCTAATGTGCTAACCTTTTATATTGCCACCATATGCTTGCTTTTGCTTGTTTGTTGAGAACTTGTTGCAGGTATATATAGCTTTGGGTCAAAGTGCTCAACGGTGGACATCATCGTGTTATCACCACAGGAGTCTTTCCCTGTCTGAAAAGGGAATGAGCTTAGTAAATTAACTTATTCAATCAATGCTTACTCAAGTGGATCAAGTCGGGTGACTGATACACGGTTTACTCAATCAAAACATGCATAGACATAATCATATAGACAAGGCTTTTAGCTAACTCTGTTCAGAGGATTTAATAAAGGTGAATGTGCAAAGAGATCTTATCCTATCAACATAAACATACATAAACAATATATATGAATGGCCAATATAATAAGCAAGGAATACTTGTAAA
>ML783503.1:211087-221898 GCA_009831015.1 Picea engelmannii
CACTTTGGAGTTCATCCATATTTACTTCTTATCAACCATGACAAAACAATAATGAGTCATATTTACATCAAACAATATTGGGTCCATTACCCAAACCTTTGTGCTATGGGGCTTTCTTCAAGGGTTGACATCAATGAAAACCAGTCTTAATCAACATCGACAAGAGGTAAATCTGAACATTATAGGCAAACGAAGCTTATATTATGAAATGTTATGAGAAGTTTGGGAGTACAAGCAATGTATAATCCCCAAAGTTGAACCCTTTAGTCTATAAAACTGATAGGCTTTATAGCCTTTACAAGTAGTTTCAGATCCTCAAAAGATGGATCTAATAACCTCTTCTCCTCTCTCAAATTCGAATTTGTGAGGTGGCTGGAAAATACATAAATTTATGGAAATATGATGATCAAATATTGACCCATATCTCTCCAACCAAAACCGCTGTATACAAACTGGAAGAGTCTTTTGTATATTGGTTTGTTTTGAGAAAAAACCTCTCTCATTTCTTTGATATTCGTTTTAATTTTCCCGGGATCTGCATTTCAAAAACATGTTTCAAACAGGGAAATTCTGAGATCTGAAAATTAGGGCTCAGAGATGAATTCAATTCTCCCAATATATGACACCTATTGAAAAAATGAGAGATTTTATTTTTCTTTGACATGTTATCAACAAAAAATTCTTCCCATTTCTGAAAATGATTCTCTAGTCGCTCATAATCATCATTTTAAAATGATGACTCAACGCAGTAAAAACAAACTTTTCTACACTTTCGGTGGCTAAGATAGCCCCAAATTTCGGGTTTAAGATGCCAAAAGCTAGGGATTTTGGTGGCTTAGAAGCCCTTTTGGGAAGGCTCTTAGCCATCGAAACCTAAGTTTTGTATTTTTTGAAATAAAAACCAAATCCAATTTTTTCAATCTTTATTACAAACATAAGGCCCTAAAAAATGAACCTTAAAAAATTTAGAAATGTATTTTTCAATGACTTCCTATCACCTAAATAAAATTTTTGGACTATGTTATTTGAGGAGATAACATTTGGCTCCTTCTGGGGATGAAAACATCCCTGCGAGGTTTCCAAGAACCTAGTAGTTCCAGTCACCTTTAGCATTGGGCATGGAGTCATCTGGCTTATACAATTGATCTTCTACAAACCTGTAACTTGCCTGTAGCCTTTACCATTGGGATATGGAGTCGTTTGGCCTTTATAACTGATCCCCTGCAAACCTGTAGACTGCGTGTAGCTCACCTGTAGCCTTTACAAAAGATATCTAGATCCTGGAAAACTGGATCAAATTTACTTAAAATGGAAAGTCAAAAACAATTCCAAGAGAATAGGAAAATATCCTATTTACTAGGTCAACTCCTTATCTCAATTATCTTCATGTCCTTCAAAATCTTCGATAGATGCAATAGATCCTTAGAGGCTGATAGAGAATCAAAATTTCCACCTTTGCCCAAAATATAGTTTTTTGCCAAAATTAGGTAGCAAATTTAATATTCTCCTCTTGCTTCCACCTTTTAAAACTGGAAGAGAAACCCAAAAATGATTCCTTTAATTATTATCTATCATTATAAAACATCCTCGAGGCATCTGGATCAGAAAATCTCGGATCTGTGCAAAAATGGTAGCTTTCTGCCCTGTTTTGTTCTTTCGGTGGCTAGGAGAGATAAAATCCATGCCTGTAAGCCATCGAAAGCTCCTCTTTCGGTGGCTAATGAACAATTGAAATGTCTGCCTAAGCCACCAAAAAGTCTGCTTTATAACAGTTGACAAAATTTGCAAAAATGCATTTTCTCTTAACATACTGATCTTTAAGGCTACTCCTTTAAGTCTTCTACAATGACCATGCGACCTCTAACATCTTGCACAACCTGTGTTTTGATGAATAACATACCCATAAATGATACTACAAGCTAATAGTGATTGGTTACAATCCAATCAAATAGTCAATGTTGCCTCTATTTTAGATATTGATGCATCAGAAAGTAGATGAACATATTCAGATATCATAGTTCTCTGCTTATATCTAGTTTCACCTTTGAACATTTCTGTAATCATACATTCTCTTTCCATCTTTGTGCACGAACTATGGGCTTTCCAAACCGTTGAAGACAAAGATTTCTCTTTTAACTGTGTTCTATTTATTCATGAAATCAATCAACTAAAAAAAAATCTACTTTCTCATAGGGTGAGCTTATTCTCTCTGCCTAATCCTACTCTAACCAGATCTACAAATTAATTAAGTGAAGGCTGACTTCCATAGAATCCATTCAAGCAACTTTAAAACTGAAAGGACCTTGTCTCTATCACCGATCAATAGATGATTTCTGAAATGTAATAATAGTGATAAGAACTCATTCAAGAAGCCATACTCACCCAAAAACATGTGCGAGCTAAGGAAATTTGAATTTTTCGGGTTCTCTGGAATGTATGATTCCATGGAGGTTGCCACCAGATCTTTGAAAGGAAGATAAAAAACATGTTGATCCACAAAAAAATCTTGCTCAACCATGACTGTTCCTCTGCTAGAAGACTGATCACTTTCTGGTTCTCTTGAGATCAACTTGTGATCATCAAAAGCTACAATTTCCTCATCAGAATAATGCTTAGAAGATGATGATGGAGCAATGTTTAAATGACAAGGACTACGATTAGCAAGGAACATGTAATTTTCTATGCAATCATTGGTTACCATAGATTCATTCTGATTTACAAATTGATCATAAACTTCAAACTCATACCTGTCTCTGGAGTACTCTACAAATGTTGAAGAGTTCAGATCCGAATCTGAAATGAGCTCATGTGCTTGTTGTTGTTCCATATCTTCTTTACCTTCATTACCTTCCTGTTCAAAATCTGAAGTGTACTGACATTCTGATTTCTCATGTGCATGCATATTTTCAAAGTCAACCCCCTCTCGGATGCTCTTGGAAACACGTATGTTCTCCTCCACTCCTTGAGCATCTTCAAACAACTGTGTTAAGGATGAGGACTTCCTTTCCAACAAGATAAGAACTAAATCCGAATGTTGAGCTATAACATAGTACAACATGGAATCCATCTCAGTGGGCCAGATATCCAAAGGCATGTCATGATAAATGTGATAGAACCTTCGATTGAAGACAGGTAAAGCTTCATCTGGTTCTCTTTTCAAAGCATGAAAATCAACAAATTAAGAATCTAATGATTTGTTCTTTCCCCAATACTTCAATAAAACATTAGAGAACTCGATCCATGAGCCAATAGAATCATCTCTCAAACCCTTAAACCATACAACAATGTCTCTGATCAAGGAATTGGAGAAAAATCTCATAATCACATCTTCATGAACAATCTCAAATCGCTTAACAATATCCTCAAAGGATTCCAAGTGCCTCTCAGCTGAAACTTTTTTCTCTCCAGAAAACTATGGAAGATATTCATAATAATCGAGAAGATAAGGATGAAGGAGATAGGGAAGCCTCAAAGGTTTGAACATCTTCATCCTGATCTTAATTTGAAAAGAAGTGGGCTGATTATGAGAGCTAACATGTTGATGACAAGGTTCAACAGTAATTCCACAGGGTGTTGGGCTATGCACAAGGTCTGAATCAGTTTGGACCTCTGTAAGGTTACATGGATGATCAGATTCAAGGGATATTTGAATACAATGATCATTTTTAGGAACGGGCTGAGGTATAGGTACTGAATCAACATCTACAATATAGGCAGTATGCATATATTCTTCTTCTAAAGATGGATATATACAAGAAGGATGATGATTTTCTGAATATACAAAACAGAAAATAATTCTCTTTACATGCAAGGGGAACAACATGAAAGAGTTGATAAAAAACAACAATAGTTCATGAAGCAGACTAATGAACTGATACCTAGATTTGGAATTCAACCTCTTCATCTTCTGTCAATCGGATCCTCCCCAATGGAGTCTTTAATCGTGGAGTCGCCAAGCAGATAATACGGTCAATTCCGTGTCCTCCTTTTGTCTACCATCAAAAGTCAGATCTATGTCATTCTTCCCAGGGAAGCTTGCTTCATTTCGTTCCCCGGCAACGACGCTAATTTGTTATCACTCTAGGAGTCTTTCCCTGACTGAAAAGGGAATGAGCCTAGTAACTTAACTTATTCAATCAATGTTTACTCAAGTGGATCAAGTCAGGTGATCGATACAAGGTTTACTCAATCAAAACATGCATAGACATAATCATATAGACAAGGCTTTTAGCTAACTCTGTTCAGAGGATTTAATAAAGGTGAATGTGTGGAGAGATCTTATCTTATCAGCGGAAACATACATAAACAATATATATGAATGACCAATATAATAAGCAAGGAATACTTGTAAAGTTTAGTTTATCAATGTAATGACAAGATGACAGTTCTCAAACACTAGATATAAGAAATGAAATAAATCAATCAGATACAAGCATAGAATGGACAAGAGGTAAATCTGAACATTATAGGCAAAATAAGATTATATTATGAAATGTTATGAGAATTTTGGGAGTACAAGCAATATAATCCCCAAAGTCGAACCCTTTAGTCAATAAAACTAATAGGCTTTATAGCCTTTACAAGCAGTTTTAGATCCTCAAAAGATGGATCTGATAACCTCTTCTCCTATCTCAAATTCGAATTTGGGAGGTGGCTGGAAAAGATAGAAATTTATGGAAATATGCTCCTCAAATATTGACCCATATCTCTCCAACCAAAACCGTTGTGTACAAACTGGAAGATTCTTTTGTAGATTGGTTTGTTTTTAGAAAAAAACCTCTCTCAGTTCTTTGAGTTTCGTTTTAATTTTCCCAGGATCTGCATTTCAAAAACATGTGTCAAACAGGGAAATTCAGAGATCCGAAAATTAAGGCTTAGAGATGAATTCGATTCTCCCAATATATGACACCTGTTGGAAAAATAAGAGAGATTATTTTTCTTTGACATGTTATCAACAAACACCTCCGCCCGTTTCTCAAAATGATTCTCCATTCACTCAGAATCATCATTTGAAAATGATGACTCAGTGTAGTAAAAACAAACTTTTCTACACTTTCGGTGGCTAAAATAACCCCGAATTTCGGGTTTAAGCTGCCAAAATCTAGGGCTTTCGGTGTATTAGAATCCCTTTTGGGAAGGCACTTAGCCACCGAAACTTGAGTTTTGGATTTTTTGAAATAAAAACCAAATCCAATGTTTTTCAATCTTTATTACAAACATAAGGATCGAAAAAATGAACCTTAAAAAATTTAGGAATGTATTTTTCAATGACTTCCTATCACCTAAATAAACAAATTTGACTATGTTATTTGAGGAGATAACACATCAAACATATGGACAAGGTAGGCCTCTTTCTTATCTCCCTTGAACATTGGTTTATATAACATGTTGTTTGGATAGAGTTGATTTTTGCAGTCATTTCCATCTGTTGTGGTTCACCCTAGCCATAGAGAGATTTTCCTCGTAACAAATAACTATCCAACAAATGCATTGGATACAAAACCGAGCACACCATCGACATGGGGCCTTGGATTGTGTTTATGGAGATCTATTGAAAACCCCAGAGCATGTGTGATCATATCATATAATGTGCTAGAATGAGAGTATATCAAGTCTAAATGTTGGGAATGTAAGTTTGCTTGCTCTTCGGTAACCATCCCTGCCATAGAAAAATAATTAGTTTGCAAGAGAAATTTGGTAAACCTATCCATGAGTATTTGGTCAAGAATATTGGATTTGATCATTCTACGTAACTTCCTCCACTCATGAATGTGATTAGAAATGTGGGTGGAGGCATCCTAGCATAGGTACGTCAATAGCTCTATCCCGGTCTTGTACCTAATGGGTAATTGGAAGTGCATTAAAAATTCCATGGCCAATGTATTGAAAGTACTAAAGAAAACACCCTTAAGTTTGATATACCATTTAGTAGAACCTCCAATCATATAGAAAAGACTTAATCAAACACTTTCATCCATAAAAGAGTTGGATGTACACCATAGGTGATAAGTCATAATGCGTGTGGATAGGTCTTCTCCTATCTTTGTATAAAAAATTGGCATGTTCAATGACACCTTGAAAGGTATGGTCAGCCATAACGGGTTGTGGGGGATGGGATCATTTTTTAAACGTGACATGTCTAAAAATTCTAATGTCACAAGAAAGGAAACACCATGTTGGAAAATGAATATTGGGTAGAGGATGGAGCATCTTGTGAATCATATGGACCCTAACATCCCCCCATGTTCGTGTTTCAGATGCAATTTGGATTTTGAAAAGGGTTATTCCCCCCAGATATGAAATCACTCCCAGGAGTGTGGCTACTCTTGGGACCATACATACCCCCAAGAGGATTGTCTCCGGGGGTAAAGGGACTCCCAAAAACATTACCTCTTCTAGGACTGTACATGCCCCCAAAAGGATTACCTCTAGTAGCAGACATGGACCCTAAAGTATTACTACCTCCTTGACTAGAACTAGTCCCAAAGAAATAACCTCTATAACTAGAAGTGTATATGAAAGGGTAACCACCCCCCTGAGTGTAATTTCCTCGAAGAGGAATGCCCCTAGTAATAGTGAAATGAATGGAAGGGCCACTATTTCTTAGAACATAACTTCCCTCAAGAACATAGATATACGTAGAAGGATTAGAGATTCCAGGAATTGGTGTGATACCCCATGGGATGTTGAATCCCCTAGAAACATTGATTCCCCTAGATTGGCTAGGAGCAACCCCAAACCCGCTAGACACATTCCAAACAAAAGGAAAAATTACATTCAACATTTTCGGGCTGCCTATAGGGATGTTAGAGGCGGAAGGAGATCCACTTCTAGTGTTGAAACCAAGGTTTCCCCCCCCACTGGATGGAGATTTATATGTGGGATTTGTAACAGATGGGATGGGTGTGCCAATTCTAGGTATATTCATGGAAGGAAAGGTATTTATGGCCTAAATCCCCTAAATGGAGATAGCTGATCAAATGGGAAAAGATGGTGTAGGTCCTATGTCACTAATAGATGACAATGGGGACATCATAGAGGTGCCTCATGAAATTCTCGTTGATGGTATTGAAGGCTCAACCACACTAGATGAAACACTTGGGACTGAAATCATGTGAGGATCACTAAACAAAGAAAAAGGATCACTGAAGTTTCTTGTAACCTGGATGAGTATGGGGTCTTTAGGACCAATCAAAGGATGGTTAAAATGAGGTGGAATATTTTCATTGAGCGCTTATATTTCTATGTGCTCAATCTCCTCGGACCTTCTTTCAGAATCTTTAAACTCTCTATCACCTACCACTCTCTATTTAGGAGGTGGTCATTCCTCCATTATATGTGCAAGATCTCGTTGTCTATGGGACCAACAAAGTAGTTTTTTATCCATGGTGAATAAGGTGTGTTATAAAAACAAAAACAATTAACCTATGGTCGATGTAGACTTAGAACCAAATAGAACACCCCTAACAAATCTTGTCTATCAACAAGAAAAAGAATAGATCAAAGGGCCTTCCAAAAACCAACCCTCTGGGGGATGTTAAGTCCCCAAAACATTTTCTAGCGAAGGTGTGAGGAGAAATTACGATAACCCACATGTAACATCCCTTACTGATGAAAGCACCCTTTATTAAGCAGGGCACCCTCCAGGGGAAGTGGAAGAGGTTCAATGTCTTCCCCATGTACCAAAAGCACTTCCCACCCATAGTCACCTATGTAGATACCTAGGAAAGGGCAATATTACAAGATCATGATCGGTGATTGAGTGAAAAGTCGAAGGTCAGACCAAACTTATGGGTAGGGAAACAAATCATGAAGCTTTGAGAGTGTTACCTCTCAACTAGGTGTTGACACTTTCAAAACCCCCGTACATGTAGTAATATAAAAAATCTAGCAAACACTAATAAAAGTAGAGAGGGGATATCACCCTACTTGCCCCAATGCAACCTTATTCCTAACTCTTATGTTAGAGGAGCTTCCTGACATACACGTTGTGATAATGGATTTGCACTCTTACTAGTGACTTCTAGGTTCGGTTTAGGTGGCCTTGGAGAGTTTACTCTCCAATCCTACACCAAGGCCCTAAATACTAATATATCTTGGTTTTCTATAAAGAAAATGAGTTTAATAGATTTTAAATTAAGCATTCTTTTTCTTATGGTCGTTGATCACTCAAGGGAACAGATGCAGGTTCATTGATGTTTTGACTCTTATCCAATCAAAATAAGAGAAAATATGTATACAAAAGATGCAACTTTTACTTCTAATGAACTCTATATAAGGAAGGGAAGATAAATTTTTATTTTCATATTTTACAATCAACAAGACAACCTCACACTCTCTCAATCAACCACTTAAGACAATTCAAAAAAATGAACAAGATCCTTAAACACTAATTATACCAATGCAATCTTTTTAAGAACACTCACAAGATTTACCCTAGCACTTTTTTTTTTTGTTTCTTGTTCTTTTTGAAATGCAATCTTATTTAATCTAATAAAATGAATATGTAGATTAAACTAAGAAACAATAATCTAAGGGATGTGTGATATTGGTAGTGATGCCACCAAGCACACTCCAATTCTACACAGGATCAAAAACCCAAAAATTCGAAAATGATATAGTAATGGAACACCTTTGAGAACATACAAATTGGATGCAAAAGGAACAAGGGCACACTACCAGATTTGAAATGATCTATTGGGAATGTTGCCTAGATCACCACTCACCAAGAAGCTAGATCACACGAACAAATAAACCCAAGCAAAGCACTCAAACACCTCAATTTGACTGCAAAAACACAAGTAACAAAGAATAGGCTCAAAGAAAGAGTAGATCTATGCTCTCAGACCCTTAACAAGCTCATAATATCAGGCAACGTACATATCTTATCAAGCAAAATAAAATTATTTTGAAAAACGGTCACCCACATGGACAATTGCGACCCAAGAGAACTATAACACATGATTGGCATGCAGGAGATTGCAGGTTGTTTAACTATTATGTCACAACCGATCATTATGGTGTGAAGTAGTTAGGTGCAATTGTCAGCAAACGTTTGGAAAAAATACCCAGATTTGATAGATCTGAAATATCTATTATCTTAGTGAGTGATGAGGAAGATTATAAAATATAGAACAGGTTTCAAAGGTAAAAGAGAAAGGGGAATATAAAACTAAGGAAGAATCAAATATCCTTCCCCAGTGTAGTCATTAGTTCTATTATATGAGATTTCCCTCCTATATATAGTTGAGTTCTCCCTTGGATCCATCCTTGATCCAAGACAGACATCGAGATAGATCACAACAAGGATGTACCTATATCTATGGGATTTGTCCTAATTATGCTATTAAAGTTGGATGGAAAGGAATACCTTATCTCCAAAGGTTGTTCTTGCATGTTCCTGGTTGGTGTAGCTCCAAAGATCCAACTCCTGCAACCTGTGACCTATACAAAAAGAGACAATACACACCTTTCTCAACTCTCTTCAAGCTTTAAGGAATGAAAACCTAAACTAGATCTAGCCTAATCTACTCAAGGAAATATTAGATTTGAAGTATCAATTACTGAATACATATGAATTGGAAGGGGAAAACCATACTGATCTATATTAATGAATGGAGAATAACACATCCATCATTAAATCATACTTTGAGTCATGAAAGAAGTCCTTCCTAGGCCCTTTATCCAACTCCTCCCTAGCCATCACACAAGGAAGGTTGACCTGATATGAAGACTAATCTCTGTAGAAGAGATCCTGTGAAATTTATACAACATGTACTTGTGAATGATTCGTCCTCCTCTTACCCTTGGAAGGCCTTATTTATATAGATTGATGGAAGATGCTAGGGGATGCTTCTATATCTATAGAACTTAGTGAACCTTGACTGAATTCAGAGTTCCTAAGTGCATATCATGAGAGAAATGACTCACCTGGTGCTAGTATCCTCATAACTCACCAAGTCCAGAAGGATACATGGGTGTTTGCAGGCTATCAATAGTGAAACCAATGACCAGTTGTGTGTTGTCAGTTGTGTAGCTAATGACCAGTCGTGCTCTATCAAGCAGTTAGAGTGTGACCTCCATAAAAAATGAGTGAAATCCAAGGAAGAAGAGTGTGTCTCGGCATGATGTCATCAATGGGTATTCCATGTGTCTCGAGGGTGGAAAATAAGGCTATAATGTCCTAAAAAATATCTCTTCTGCTAGACTCGAGGGTTGTTGTGAACAAACTCATCTTCCTGACTAAGGTTTTGTAACTTTTTTTCTTAATGAAATTCCTAGATCCTGTAACATTCCACAAATATCCCAAATAAAATTGCTCTAATACCAATTTGATCTATAAACTGTTGTGGATATTCCACTGGAATAGTTCATCACAATAGATCTGATAATATTTTGAAATCTTAGACTATGCAAACTAATATTCCATCCCAAATTAATTAATTACTAGCTTTGATTGAATTTATGAAATAACTGAAATAAAAAAATGAAAGAAATGAGAAAAATAAAACATTATCCACACACAAATGAACACAAGATATAATATGATAAACCCAATATGGGAGAAAACCCATCTAGAAGGTAAGGCCTATGCTCTACTCTCTTTTCTTTAGTTATGGAAATGCAAATACAAAGAAAGAGGCAGTCACTGTGGAGTTTCCTTTGACACTGTTATCACTCCAGGAAACTCTCCTAGGCTGTAAGTCGGAGATGCCTGGTAACTAACTCTTTTTTTGGGAAATGTTTTCTTAATAATGATGTGTTTTTGTGGATCAAGATGAATATCTAAGGACTGGACTGTGTTTTCAAGA
>ML783503.1:233336-245020 GCA_009831015.1 Picea engelmannii
TTCTTGCACTGTCTGTCCATTTTACTTCAGCCCCCTTTTACAGCATGCAAGTTATATGTTTAACTAATTCATCAAAGTTGGGCACAAACCTTCTGACGAAATTAATCTTACCGAGCAATGACTGAATGTCCTTCTTTGACCTTAGTAAGGACAACTTTTGAATGGCCTCCACTCATGCTGGATCAATCATGACACCTTCGGCTGAGACAATGTGACCCAAGAGCTTACCCTTTCTTAGAGAAAATTGGGATTTATTGGGATTCAGGGAAATCCCAAACTGTCTGCACTTTAAGAATACTCTTTTCAGATGTTTCAGATGTTCCTCATGGCTGCTGGAATACACGGTAATATCATCAAGGTATATGAGGACAAATTTGTCCTTTTCTCCCACAAATGCTATATCCATGGCCCTTTGGAATGTGGCCCCGACGTTCATTAATCCAAAGGGCATCTTGGAGTACATAAAGGTCCCCCAAGGAGTGGTGAACGCAGTCTTCTCCTGATCGTCCGGATGGACAACAACCTGATTGTAACCGGAAAAGCCGTCAAGAAAGGACATGACCTTTGCCCCTGAAATCCTCTGTAACAAGTGTTCCATATTAGGAAGAGGATAGTTGTCCTATTTTGAGCATTTGTTCTAGTTTATGAAATCTACACACAACGTTACCTCCCCATTCTTCCTCCTCACGATCACCAGATTGGCAATCCATTTCGAATATCTCAAGGGAACTATGATCTTGGCATCAAGGAGCTTTTTAATTTCTCTTTCAATCACTGGCAGCAAGAGAGGACTGATAGCCCTGAGTTTTTGCTTGAAAGGAACAATGTCTTTTTCAAGAGGTATCTTATGCTGAATAATGTCGGGATCATAAGTCTTTAAATCACTATATTTCAAAGCAAACACATCAGAAAATTCCTTCAAAACACTACAATATTTTGACTTCTCATCAACAGTCAATTCAGAAGAAAAATTAATAAACTTGGGTTGGCCTTTACCTCCAATGTTATGCTCTTTAACAACTGGATCTTTCTCCTTTCTATCTGGCTGGTAGGGGACATCATTTTGATCAAACAACCTTTCCAGGGGTACCAAACCTCGAGGTATATAGTTGTTTGGCAACTGAACAATGTCATGCTGGCCCAACTTTTCCTTTAGCTCAGGTTCTTGTGATTCTTCCTCATTAAGATTCTGCTGATCAATGTGCAGATCAGAAAACTCGTCTACCACTTGGAGAAATCTGCTGAGTTCCCCGTCATCTTCAAAAAATTTCCAATATTTGACATTATCATGTAAGGAGGGTCGGTATTTTACTTGAATTTCATAGCTGAGCTTAGGGGGCATGGGTGGAATGAATGTGCTGGCTAAAACAGCAAGAGAATCAGCGAGATGATTCATATCCCTTGGTATGTATGAAATTTCAAAAACAGAAAAAGAATCACGCAGCTTCCATACCTCGTCTCTGTAAGCTTTTAACCTAACATGTTTAGCCTGAAAGGTGTTGTTTACTTGTTGCACGATGAGGTCTTCATCTCCCAATACTTTCAACCATTTTATCCCCATCTCTTTTTCTGAATTTAATCCGAACAACAGAGCCTCATACTCTGCTATGTTGTTAGTGGTTCTGAAGTCGAGTTTGAAGGACAAGGATATGGTCTCCTTTGAAGGAGAGATCAACACTACTCCGGCACCTACTGAGTCTCTAGTGCTGGCCCCATCGAAGTACATAGTCTAGACTGCAATGTTTTCACTTTCAGCCTGCTGTTCAATAGGCTTCACCAACTGCATAGGAGTTGCTTGACCATCGTCAATCTGAAGGATGCATGAACCAAAATCCGTATCCACAACATAGATAGGATGATTGATGGAATTCTTTCCATCGCTGATGATATAAGCAAGCTGGTTTTCCCTGTAAAGTCTCTTCATTTCTCCACCAAACACTGGAATCGTAGCATAGGACAGATCCATCTGTAATGTACCTCCTAATCTCTTTCCCCATGACCGAGAGAACAACATCCCAAACTTAGGTGGAATATCAGCAACCACTACGTCCATAACCATGCTCCTCATTGGTAGCTGAGCAAGGTTTATGACCATATCTCTGATGAGGCCAAGACATCTGACCTTTCTAGAGTCAAAGGAGAAAAGGTCTTGATATGGTTTAGTGACTTCGAGACCAAGCTCATCCATCACAGCCTTTGGCATGAGGTTATGTGATGCCCCAGAATCAAGCAGACAATCGTGAAGGATTTTGTCATGGACATTTAAAGATATGTAAAATGGTGGACAAGAATCATCACGGTCTTCTATCATGGGCCCTATGGTCACTTTAGGCTTATCATCTTGTAGGTTAACAAAATCATCTGACTGAGAGGACTTAGGCTCAAGAGACTTTAAGATGGCTGCTTTAAAGGTTTCATTCTTCATGAGTTCAGTTAAAGGCATGGGTATTTTAACCTTTTGAATTTCAGATTCAAAATTGAAAGGGAGAGATGGTCTGTCCGAAACTTTTACCTCATGGGAAGGAGCCTTTAGGCTGACTTGCTCTTTGGCTGGGGGATGAATTTGTTTCTTCTGTTGTTTGGATGGAGGGTTGTTTTGTTTTTCGGGAGTTGGAGGTTGATTGGCAGCAACCTCTTTACTTTTCGCTGGGGCAGAATCCTCCTTATCCTTCACAGGGGCAACAATAGGTGTTTTTGGACCAACACTTTTGGACCTCAAATTGTAACCTTTCTAACCATCTGTCAAGTAGACTGCTTCTTCTACACCTGCTTCCTGAATTTGCTGATCAATCATGGCCTCTTCATAGTCTACCTGTGTTAAGAAAGAAGTATCATTCTCATCACCAAAACAGTTTATTTTGTCTGCATCCTCAATTTCATCGTGAGGGGGATGTTGCTCTTCATCTAACATTGCATTTTGAAATGGTGGCCTAACCCTCTGATCATCAACTGGATTTCTATCTCTTTGAAGGATCTGAACTTGCGGATTATTCCTTCTGTACAGAAAAGCATTTGGATTTCTGGGAGCGAAAGTATTTGGCTCTTTCGCTCTTGCTGGTTGCTGATTTTGGACTTTTAATTTTGACATTTCAGACGTCAGACTGTCTAACATCTTTGCCATCTTCTCCATTTGGCTGCTAAAAGATGAGGAGGTCTCTGCATCAGACTTCTTCTTCTCATCCCTTCCTTTAAGCTTCTGTGATGCTGTGATATTAGACTCAACCTCGAGAGCAGCATCTTGCATTAGAGCAAGCGTGGCTGATCGTCTTTCCCTAAGGATCATACAAAACTCTGCATCAAAGGTAGCAAATAATGCGATCTTTGCTGATGCATCGCTTGGTTTAATCTCTGCAGGGATCTTACCAAACACTTTATTGAATCTCTTGATAAAGTCCGAGACCGATTCTCTGTCTCCTCTCTTCAAATTTCCAAATTCAGAAATATAGTATAACATATATCTTCTTTCTCCCCAATGCTTCAAGAATACTTCATCTAATTGTTCAATGCCAGTGATTGAATTTGCGGGTAGTTCCTTGAACCACTTTCGGGCTTGGCCATCCAAACTCTGAAAGAAAACTCTAGTCCACACATCTTCTTCTGAAATATTTATGTTTTCTGCATAAGCATAAAATGCTTCAATGTGTTCTTCAGCTGTATACTCCCCTGCTCCTGTGAACTTCGACATATATTTCTGGTAGTCACCTATTGGCATGGCAGACAGGGGGTTTGCCAAGACAAGTGGGGCATATCTATTTGCCAAGATCTGTTCCATCCTGGTCAAAGGGGTAGCCATGGCAGTCTTGGAAATTGATACATACGAGGAACTATTGGGAGATGATGGAAGAGGTGAGGAACTTGTAGGAGATGATGGAGGAGGTGAGTTACCCAAATTAGAAAAGAATGGCTGTCTTTCTTCACCCTGAGCGGAAGCTTCAGAAGTAGATAGAAAGTAAGAGGCTTTATAGAATTGATCGAGCAACAATGCTAAATTTTCTTCCCCTCTAGAGGACAGATCATGGAGGATTTCTTCAAGAACAGGCAGATTGGTGTAAGTGTGTAAAACACCTTTCGAAGGTTTTCTAGGTGATGAATCCAAAGGAGATGAAGAGGAATCTTATTTCTGTGAGGAGGATTCAGTATTCAATTCTTTTGGATAGGATGAAATATCAACCTCAAGGACATAATCAGTAATATTAGAAGAAAAAGAAGGTTCTTCTACTTTAGAAACTTGAGATGAATTTCTTATTTCTTGGGAATTTTGGGTTTCAGCAGGGGATTCAACCAAAGAATTTTTGGATATGAAAGGATGAGTATCAGTTGGAATACCTGAATCAATTGCACTTGCAGATCCGGAAGCCTGTCTTTGCACAAATTTGCGCTTGCTGATGATCTTTTTTGCATCATGAACTGATGTTGTCAATGGGCCTTCTGGGTTTTCCCTGGAGTGAGCTCTTTTGGGAGCCACTTCGTCAATGGAGTCGCCAGATAGAAAATGTACAACCTGATAGTGTCTATTTCTTGTCTATCATCAAGAAGTAGATCTATGTCGTCTCGTAGAGAAGCTGAGCTTCGATCTCCTCTCCCCGGCAACGACGCCAATTTGTTATCACTCCAGGAAACTCTCCTAGGCTGTAAGTCGGAGATGCCTGGTAACTAACTCTTTTTTTTGGAAATGTTTTCTTAATAATGATGTGTTTTTGTGGATCAAGATGAATATCTAAGGACTGGACAGTGTTTTCAAGACTGTCTAGGAATATAAAATCTCACAAGGCCATCTAGCTATGCAGTCAGACAAGGTTTGATTAAATGGGTAAGGAAACAGCTATTGAACCAGATTATACTTTATACCAACAAGCACAATGGGCTTAATAACCAAGAAATATCTTATGATCATCAACTTAATCAATCAACATATGAGATGACAGTCATATACAGATTGAATGAGCATTAACAAAGAACATTCACTCACAAGATATCAGACACAGGAAATAGAAATCTGACAACACAACTGAGGGAAGCTTGAAATCTTTCATATAATAAGAATAAGTCTTTTTGTTACAGTGGCAGCATCATAGCACTCAAAATTGAACCCCTGGTTCATATTCTATTCTAATATTTATAAAATTTCAAAGTAGTTCTCTGATCCTAAAAACATGGATCAAATCAACTAAAAATAGCAAGTAAAAATCTGTTGCAAAAGAAGTGGGATGCTTCCTCAAAATGAGGTCAATCCCAGATTTGTCTCAATTGATTGTTGGTGATGTGTAGAATAGCCTCCCAAGGCTAAGTGATCATTCTTCAATGGAGACCAAGTCGAGTTGGCTGATGTGGCAAAGTATCCTGTCATTCTGTTCAACATAAATTGTCCATATACCTTTGAAATAACTCCTTTCTCCATCATATATCAAAAATGACTGCTGAACTGGATCTGATAATTCATTAGACATTCATTGGAAAAGGTTCCGCATCTTTTCATATCAAAAATCCCTGACCTGTGTAACAACTCATTCAATTATGGACACACAGACTTCCGGTGGTTGATTGAAACAGTTCCTAGGTGAGTTATCCACCGAAAGCGTCTGTTTCGGTGGTTAATGAGCACAGTGGGGCTCGCCTAAACCACCGAATGTTGCACTTTGAAGACCTTTCAAAATTGAAAAAATGACTGTTCTGAAATTTCTTTTAGCACTCAAACTTTCTTGGATACTGTAGTCTTGATTCGAGTAGACCTTCCAACCTTTGCTGATTGTGTAGGGGAATCTGTTACATCTATTATAGTTGTGGCTAAGATAGCCAAAGTATCTAAACCAGTTTGTTTTTCTTCAGGTGCTTCGAATTCTTTTAGCTTGAGTCTCAGGGTCCCGATCTGCCTGTATAATTTCATATTTTCTCTAATTAACTCTCTGTTTCTACCTTTGATTGAATCATGTTTTTCTTTAAGAGTTTCATTCTCTTTGAATAGTTCAACATTTCTCTCGATGAGGTCTGTGTTTTCTTTTTTGATTACCCTCTCCAATACTTCCATCTCATAAATCTCTCACAGAAGCTTATTGATCTTCTTGGTCTTACCTTTCTGAGGCCTGCTTGATGAGGCTTCTGCTTTTGGTTGCCTGTGTGTTTCTGAAGGCTTTGATGGAGGTATATTTATATTCAGTTTTGCATCCTGTTTGATCTGCAAGTTATCCTGTGCTTTTTCCATCCCCTGCTCTGAATCAGAGTCACTATAAGGTAGTTTGAGAGGGTTTTTCCCTGTGACAAGGTTTCTGTCTTCAAACTTTAACTTCCTCTTGATTCCTCCTTGTTTGCTGGATGATGCTTTTATAGAATCCCTGGGCATTGAAATCCCTTTCCTCCTCCTGTGACTACTCTTGAGAGTAGGATCATTTTTTCTTCTAGACTTCTTTGCTTTTATCTCTGGAGGTTTTTCTTCCTGAAACTCATTCCAGAACAAGAAGAAACTCCATTCTATTTGCTTCCTCTAAAGAGCTTCTTTGACAAGGAGGGTAATCAACCCCTGATGTGATATTCTACTTATAAGTTTAGTAGGCTGAGTTTTTACCTGTTTTGCCATCTTGATCAGGGTTCTATGAAAGAAATAGGGTATGTTTAAGTGTTCTCTGTCTGTGAAGTGGTTCAACAATTTAAAATGGTAGTACATCACTCTGTTATAGCGTCCTTCATAGGTGATGTATACCAAAATCGCCTTCAAAAGGGTCTGCCACTTCGATTCAAGATAGGACATAGGGATATCCTTCTTCCAAGTCAAAGTTTTATGCACTGGCAGCAGATATGATCTGAATTCGACATTTGAGGGTGAAGAGGTTTTAAACCAACAATCCCCTGTTCTGGACAACCCTGTGTATTCAACAATAGATGCTTTATCTATAATGAACTCCTCTCTGCCTATTCTAGCAATCCTTCCATCGTATGAGAGGGAAAATGCTTCAACAACTTGTTGGTGAAAGATTGTCAATTTTTCACAATATGTGAAGACTCCGACCTGTTTAAAACACTCTGCAACCTCTGGATGATCTTCAAAATACCACATGCCATCTACTTCGGATCTCAAAGCAGGGATTGCTTTTGTCATAGCTCAATGCTGACTGTGTCTAACACTGTGGACAACCAGGTGTTTGGAAAACAACGGTTCTGGGAACTAGGGATACAGTCGATATTACTTATGAACAAATGGTGAAATCATTTGACAGAGCATAGGATTGATAAATTCACTAAAATACCGACCCACATTCGAATGATAGTCTAACTGGAGAAAGCCGAAACTTCAAATTTTCAGGGGTAATTGTATTTATGAAATTTTGACAGGAGATAGCTTACAGTCTTACCTGATGACCCGATCAGATTTCCTTGGCTCGAGATGCTGGCTGAACTCGGAGACAAATTTCCCATCGCCAGAGAAAAGCGGAATCAACATTTTGAAAACACGATTTTGTTGATAAAATTGCGTGATTGTAGTTATCTTCAGCGATCCTTGTGCTTCATCATAACACATTGGGTTTCAAAACGAAAGAACGACCTGCTAATGATGATTGATGTATTTGCCACTGAAAAGGAGGGAAGCTCCGTGCAATCATATCCGGCAATGACCGCTCTGCGTGGATTTGAAATAATTAATGTAATGGATAAAACGCAGGTGTTTCAAATCTTTCGGATGGCCGCCACGAACTCACATCATCTCCCGCAATGCGAGCTTTCGGCGGTTGTATTCCTCATAAAAGGGCCTGTCCACAAGGAATCAAACTTGTCATGCTTGCCTTTTTCCTGTCGAAGAGCATCCCACTTCAGAACCCAGTCACTGATCTGAAAACTGTCCACCTTGGCCTTTCTGTCAAACGTCCTTTTGATCTGCGTCTGATGTGCTTCTGATTTGTCCACTAGCTGTTCCCGAGCTTGATGCAATTCGACCAAATCCAACATCCTTCTTACCATGTCATCTTGCTCAGTCTGCTCTTCCTGAAAGAACTTAGCCACAGGCAACACTAACTGGACAGGAAAGATTGCATCAGTCCCATAAACCAAATTGAAAGGAGAAGTTCCTGTAGATTTTTTAATGGTTACCCTGTCTGCCCACAGAGAAAATTTTAATTTGGAATCCCAATTCTTTTTATTGTCTTCTAACAGTTTTCTTATGATTTTTATCAAGCTCTTATTTGACGATTCAGCCAAGCCATTACCTTGAGGATAGTATGGAGTTGAGTGTACCAGCTGGATGCCCATGGAATCACACATGCTTACCAATGCTTCTGATTTAAACACTGTTGCGTTGTCTGCCACCAGCCTCTTGGGACATCCAAATCTGCTCAAAATATTTTCATAGAGGAATTTTATGACCACCTGATGTGTAGCACTCCGGGTAGGGATCGCCTCTATCCACTTTGTGAAGTAATCAATGGTTACCAAAATCCACTTGTGCTGGCCATTGGATGCAGGATTTATTTCACCGATAAAATCCAAACCCCACTGTTGGAAAGGGCCATTTACCACAATGGGCCTTAGGGGTAAATATTTGAGTTGCTGCTTACCGGTGAATCTTTGGCATTTGTCGCAAGATTTGACGAATGTTACCTCGACAGCCTCTTCTTTATCCAAACACCTGAGAAGCAGACCAGCAGGGTCCCTCCAATACAACTGATTATTATAGATGCAAAATTTGATAGCTCTAAGCTTGAGAGCCCGAGCTTGAGTTAAACTGAGTTCGGGAGGAAGTTCAAGCTTTTGCAGAAAATGTATGATGTCAGCATACCATTCACAGGAGGACAAATTCTCTACCACTTGTTGACTGTCATGCTGCCCTTCTACTGCCAAATCTGTCTGTGAATTTCCTGAAATTTCTGCTATGAAATTAATATCCAGCAACTTATGATTTTCCTCTGCTAAAATCTTGGCGAGGCCTTGGCCTTTTACCAACTTGGTGGGATTTACCTCGATATTGAATTCTATCATCTTTTCTATCCATCTCGCCCTTTTTCCGTCAATATCCGGCTGAGTTAAAACATCTTTTACAGAAGACGAAGGAACATATGCGATGACCTTTGAATGAAGGATGTAAATTCTGAATGATTTTAGAGCTTTTATAAGAGCGTAAGCTTTTTTCTCGATAGGGTCATACCTTAGCTCAGCATCCCGGAGAGTCTTGCGAAAGAAAGCCACGTGATGATCAAAATTCTCCTCGTCTTTCTGAAGTAGGACTGCTGCTATCGTGTCATAGGAAGCAAAGGAAAAGACATAGAAAGTCTTGCTGTAGTCTGGGCTGATCAGAATAGGAGACTCAATGATCGCTTTCTTGACATCCTGAAAAGAGTTTCTCGCACTGTCTGTCCATTTTACTTCACCCACCTTTTTCAGCATGCAAGTTATATGTTTAACTAATTCAACAAAGTTGGGCACAAACCTTCTGACGAAATTAATCTTACCGAGCAATGACTGAATGTCCTTCTTTGACCTTGGTAAGGACAGCTTTTGAATGGCCTCCACTCGTGCTGGATGAATCATGACACCTTCGGCTGAGACAATGTGACCCAAGAGATTACCCTTTCTTAGAGAAAACTGGGATTTCTTGGGATTCAGTGAAATCCCAAACTGTCTGCACTTTAAGAATACTCTTTTCAGATGTTTCAGATGTTCCTCATGGCTGCTGGAATACACGGTAATATCATCAAGGTATATGAGGACAAATTTGTCCTTTTCTCCCACAAATTCTATATCCATGGTCCTTTGGAATGTGGCCCCGACGTTCATTAATCCAAAGGGCATCTTGGAGTACATAAAGGTCCCCCAAGGAGTGGTGAACGCAGTCTTCTCCTGATCGTCTGGATGGACAACAACCTGATTGTAACCGGAAAAGCCGTCAAGAAAGGACATGACCTTTGCCCCTGAAATCCTCTGTAACAAGTGTTCCATCTTAGGAATATGATAGTTGTCCTTTTTTGAGCATTTGTTCAAGTTTTTGAAATCTACACACAACCTTACCTCCCCATTCTTCTTCCTCACGATCACCAGATTGGAAATCCATTTCGAATATCTCAAGGGAACTATGATCTTGGCATCTAGGAGCTTTTTAATTTCTCTCTCAATCACTGGCAGTAAGAGAGGACTGATAGGCCTGAGTTTTTGCTTGAAAGGAACAATGTCTTTTTCAAGAGGTATCTTATGCTGAATAATGTCGGGATCATAAGTCTTTAAATCACTATATTTCCAAGCAAACACATCGGAAAATTCCTTCAAAACACTACAATATTTTGACTTCTCATCAACAGTCAATTCAGAAGACAAATTAATAAACTTGGGCTGGCCTTTACCTCCAATGTTATGCTCTTGAACGGCTGGATCTTTCTCCTTTCTGTCTGGTTGGTAGGGGACATCATTTTGATCAAACAACCTTTCCAGGGGCACCAAGCCTCAAGGTATATAGTTGTTTGGCAACTGAACAATTTCATGCTGGCCCAACTTTTCCTTTAGCTCAGGTTCTTGTGATTCTTCCTCATTAAGATTCTGCTGATCAATGTGCAGATCAGAAATCTCGTCTACCACTTGGAGAAATCTGATGAGTTCCTCGTCATCTTCAAAAACTTTCCAATATTTGACATTATCAGGTAAGGAGGGTCGGTATTTTACTTGAATTTCATAGTTGAGCTTAGGGGGCATGGGTGGAATGAATGTGCTGGCTAAAACAACAAGAGAATCAACGAGATGATTCATATCACTTGGTATGTATGAAATTTCAAAAACAGAAAAAGAATCACGCAGCTTCCATACCTCGTCTCTGTAAGCTTTTAACCTAACATGTTTAGCCTGAAAGGTGTTGTTTACCGGTTGCACGATGAGGTCTGCATCTCCCAATACTTTCAACCCTTTTATCCCCATCTCTTTTGCTGAATTTAATCCGAACAACAGAGCCTCATACTCTGCTATGTTGTTAGTGGTTCTGAAGTCGAGTTTGAAGGACAAGGATATGGTCTCCTTTGAAGGAGAGATCAACACTACTCCGGCACCTTCTGAGTCTCTAGTGCTGGCCCCATCGAAGTACATAGTCCAGACTGCAATGTTTTCACTTTCAGCCTGCTGTTCAATAGGCTTCACCAACTACATAGGAGTTGCTTGACCATCGTCAATCTGAAGGATGCATGAACCAAAATCCGTATCCACAGCATAGATAGGATGATTGACAGAATTCTTTCCATCGCTGATGATATAAGCAATCTGGCTTTCCCTGTAAAGTCTCTTCATTTCTCCACCAAACACTAGAATCGTAGCATAGGACAGATCCATCTGTAATGTACCTCCTAATCTCTTTCCCCATGACCGAGAGAACAACATCCCAAACTTAGGTGGAATATCAGCAACCACTACGTCCATAACCATGCTCCTCATTGGTAGCTGAGCAAGGTTTATGACCATGTATTTGATGAGGCCAAGACATCTGACCTTTCTAGAGTCAAAGGAGAAAAGGTCTTGATATGGTTTAGTGACTTCGAGACCAAGCTCATCCATCACAGCCTTTGGCATGAGGTTATGTGATGCCCAGGAATCAAGCAGACAATTGTGAAGGATTTTGTCATGGACATTTAAAGATATGTAAAATGGTGGACAAGAATCATCACGGTCTTCTATCATGGGCCCTATGGTCACTTTAGGCTTATCATCTTGTAGGTTAACAAAATCATCTG
>ML783503.1:290614-302606 GCA_009831015.1 Picea engelmannii
ACCTAACAATCTACAAAATTCTAAACAATAAGTCAATGTAAACAATATTAATCATCAATATATCATCCAATATACTAATTTACAAATTAGAAAACAATACCAATATAGGAAAAAATTGAACCTTTTAAGTATTTGTGAACATGTAGGCAAAAATAATTAACAGATTAAATATCTTAGTATCTGTGTGAGACATGTGTTTGATAAACCATTCAAAACCTTCAGGTTCACCAACAACAATATAGCAGATAAAATATTTGTTGTTAATCCTTCATAAAGAGGTTGACGTGACTTCTCGAGTAGAGGATCAACATCATGACTATCATCCTGGTTGTCCTCATCCATTGGAGAAAATGTGTCTTGGATCAATCTATGTATCTCATCTTACTGATTTGAATCAATAAGGTTATCTCCATCCATATCATCATTAATAACTTGATCAAAAACTTCAATATTCTGATCTCGAAGTTCATCTCCATGTAAAGTAGTATTTATGCTAGTACCTGACAAATAACTCTATGGAGGTCAACACTTTGGGGGCATCATCTATATATTTAAAAACAACATAGAAACATTAGTGTGTATAGAAAATATAAAAATCCCGATGAGAAATATTACTAAAATTCATGACATACTGATTATTACAGAGAATACATTAAATATTGAATCCTCTTACCAAGGGACGATATTCATAACCCCCTTCAGCATGACCCTTCTCCCTACAATGTCTTTGGTCTGTTGTTATTAAAAGTCTTCTATTTTTCAAGCCTCTGCAATCATAGCAAGGCCAATAACATTTTCCATCAACCCTCACCTTTAATGCCGCTCTTAACTGAGCAAGTTTCCTGTCATTTCGTTCATTGTAACAAATCCTTGTCCTGACATGTAATTGTCTTACCTACACCATACCAAACATTAAGTTGTCATTTTTTTATATTTTGGCTAATCCTTTCGATTATGATATGTTTATTTATAGTGACCTACATCTTTATAATAAGGTGATCATATGTGTAGAGGATCAACATCATGATGACATATGTAACATCTTTATAATAAGGATATATGTGTACAAACGTTTTCTTTATATAATAATGACATATATACCTAACATAAGTTTAGGGATAGTGTTTATGTATCTTATTAGTACCTGTTAAAGAAGGGAATATAGAAATCAATTACTATCATTTCACCGATAAGGGTCTTGTTTCAAGAGCAATTCCATATCATTATCAATGAAAAGAGAGAGAGATTATAGCTACAATTGAAGGGAAAAGGGTATGCGGATTCCATAAACCTAGAATATTATGGAATCCACATACCCTTTTCCATAGTTTATACTAACTAGATCCAAAAACCAAAGACATGAAATATGGTACTACACATATTATAATATATTATCAAGGAAAAAACAATCTAAATGCAAATTGGACATTTGAATTTTTTTTTACAAGTTAAATGAGTACATCAATAAAAAATAACATACTAATCTTGCAAGTTCAAAATCCCAGCTATGTAGATCAAGAATTGGATTTGTTCAACCGATGGGTGACGGAAAAAATAAACAGCTCAAACAAAATCCAAGAACAGTGTCGCAACTATAGCAATTGTGTCGCAAAGTATCTTAAAGTCACTTATATATAGATAAAATAGTCAACTAGCCGTTAACACTGACATATGAGATAGGTAAAATTTTCGTCGCTATTGCCACGATTTTTCATCACTATTTCCACGATTTTTCATTGCTATAGCGACGAAAATACCGACTAGGTTAAATTAAGATTTTCTTGGATATTGCGATGAACGTTTGTGGCCATATCCACAAAAATACCACCCTCTTTAAAAAAAAGATGAAACTAGTGGAAGCGTGGAAAAGTTTCGTGGAAAAATCTGCCCATATGTAGTAGTTACGACATGATTCATTACTGTTGCAGCTAAGTGCGTAGAAGGCACCTCCATGAGTTGGGCACCATTGATCCGGATTATTTTCGGCACGAAATGAGAGCGGAGATATAATAAGGAAATGCACAGAGATATTGCAGATATTCAATAATATAACAGAAATGTATCAGAGATGCAACCATAAACACAAATATACAGTAATACATGATTTCTATTAATGAAAGAAATGCACAAAGACTATAAAAATATAGAGTGAGAGACTCACTAGAATGGTGGCAGCTTATCTCTGAGAAGAGATGTGACGGCTACTCGCATTCGCAAGAAGATGGTTACAATGAGGCTCTGAAGGACTTTTTACAATAAAAGGGAATGTCAAAAGTCTTAGACATCCAAAAACCTAACCCTAGGAGATGAAGTGCCAAAAGTCATGTGGGCCCCATTTGGGTAAGTTAGTACATCAACTTCCCGGGGTCGTAACTTTTGCATACGATATCCATTTTAGGCATATGATATCTCGGTGGAAAGGTATTGTTGAGGAGATTCATTTTGGGGGCTCAATCATGCCTTTGGCTATCATTGAGAACCTCGATCTTGCAAAACCTTCATTTGGGCCCCGGAAGTTAAAACCTACTAAAAATAGTAAATTGCCAAAATTGCCAGAAATCCGTTTTGAGCCATTTGGAAAAGGTGGGTGGCCACCGATATCCACCTGGATAAATCCTCCCTCCTTAGGAAGCAATGGTATCCATTGCGTTGAGTTCTCGAGGGAGAGGGAAAAGCATTTGTTGAATCTTCATCTTGGTGAGCTACTTGTCTTGCTGGACACGTCGCGCTGCTCAGTTTGCGGAAATCTGTCATGAACCTGTTGCGGTTGAGGCTACTCAACAAGTCGAGATACTTGAGAGGACGATGTGCAGAAGGAATATTTTCACTTTTCTGCATCCTTTTCGACCTACTTCTGTTGGATAGAAGGTGCTTGGGGCAAGGCTGTAGTGGTTGCAATGTCCTTTTGTTCTCCTTTTGAACAGATTGTGAAGAAGCTGAATTTTGCAGTATGAGCTACTGCCTTGCGACACCTTTTAGGTGGAATAGTAGTTGGAACTACCTTTTGTATTCTGTAGATATGACCCCCCAAAGTAACAATGACCCCCCAAAGTAACAAAGTCATGTGGGCCCCGTTTGGGTAAGTTAGTATATCAACTTCCCGGGGTCGTAACTTTTGCATACGATCTCCGTTTTAGGCGTATGATAGCTCGTTGGAAAGGTATTGTCGAGGAGATTCATTTTGGGAGCTCAATAATTCCTTCAGATATCATTGAGAACCTTGATATTGAAAAACCTTTATTTGGGCCCTCAAAATGGCCGCGAAAGTTAAAACCTACTAAAAATAGTAAATTGCCAAAATTGCCAAAAAGCCGTTTTGAGCCATTTGGAAAAGGTGGGTGGCCACCGATATCCACTTGGATCAACCATACCTATCAAACTTGTTCCAAGTAGACTGCAAAGATGCACAGAAAGTAGGTACGAAATTTCATTACTCATGAATGATCACTCTCATAGCTTTCATGGGATGGTGAGAACCAAAATACACCGTCTTTTGTACCACACCACAACCAATATGAGTAACATATTGTTTCCTGAGATCCGTGCCACTGGTAAAGCATAAGAGGGAGAATGGAATCGTATTCAAAGCTTACCTACGGGAGATACATGAAGCCATCAGTCGAGCATGGAGAATAACACCAGAGGCTATCGCACGATACAGGGGCATCACCAATTTCTGGGCTAGGCGACAAGCCATGTGCATACAACCAAGGAAAGATCCAGATAAACAATGGCTACAAATGCACTACTGTGTCACCGAGGGTGATATCAACATGATCATTAGTGAATGGCCTGATGAATGGAGGATCCCATCCATACCTAGAGAAGTACTGGGACAAACAACAGAAGGAGGGGTTGCTCAAGAGAAAACACAGCCTCTACAAATCCCAGTACCCAAGAAACAAAGAACGGGCCAAACCAAGTCGAGTCAGGTAGACTACGGCTTAGAGCAACTAGGGACCCAGAAGGGGAGGAAAAAAACCACTCAGTCGACCAATGGACAGTGAAAATCAGCCGAGGGAGCACAAGAAACCGCATCGAATCCCATCACACAGGAACCATAGGGAACTAAGAGACCAACAGTACAGGAAGCAGGTACGCACAAGAAAACGAACTCACAACGACCACCACCAGACTATACAATCACGAAGGATGATGGAGAGATGATTGCTAGAATGGTCCAAGACTGCCTTACAGAGGATTTCGATCATGTCGTGCACCATAGGGATAAACTGCAAAAGGAACTAACATAAATGGGATAGCTCCTTAAGAAATTATGGGAAGACCAAATCACGAGTAGAAGTAGAGGCATAGAGCTACAAGAAGAACACAACCGAGTTCTTCCGATGCGACACACACATTCCACGGTCTACATAAAGCCTAGCATGCTGCGAATGGATGAAATTGTGGGACAGATGCCACTGAAGGATTTGGATCATATCCAATTGGTCTTAATATAGATTCCATCAAGAGCATTATGTTGGTTGTGGAGCCTGATTATATTCCTAATTTAGAGGTCTTTTACTTTCAGTCGTTTTTATACCCCATGAAGTATTTACACCCCAGAAGTATGTACACTCTTCCATGTGGGGGAGTGCAGAGGGGGGGGTACTCCCTCTGCGGGGTCTGGGGGGGCTATCCCCCCGACTGGGGGATCTGGGGGCGAAGCCCCCGAAGAAAAAATTGCCTTGTTAAAGTATATTGTAATTTCATTGTAAATCTGGACCGTTCATTATAAGGTCGCATATCTAACGATAGAGATTATGTTAGGGTTTTTTTCCCTAGAAGGCAACCCTTTTTTATGAGGGAAATGTATTGCAGCTATGTATGTTGGTGAGTATTGTATTCTGAGAGAGGAGACTGTGAGAGAAAGAAGAGGAAGTTACAATTTGTTTTGCTTTAGGTTGTATCCCTTCATTTTGCTCGAGAATAATAAAGAAAGGACCTTGCAATTTCTCTGGTGGACGTAGCCCACACTGGGTGAGCCACGTAAATCTGTGTCTCTCTTGTATTGTGTATCTTCTGTGTTTTTTTTCTGCATTTGTTTTATTTTATTGCTTCACGGTCCTATTTTTCTAACACATTATACAAACTATAGGTTAGATTTGACCATGAAATGCAGTCATGAGCACATAAAAACTTAGTTGAGCTACAACAAGCAACAAATAAGTGGGAAGCGTTGGAAACAGTTTGTGCACAGGCCAAATCTGAAACTTAGGAGGAGAAGGAACGTAGAAACGAGATGGAAATCAGAGTGGAAGAAATTTTTGGGAAACTTCCAACTACTGCGCAAGGAAATGAACTCCCAGCCACAGAAAAGATCGACCAGATTGTGCAGGCAATTGATTAGTATCATAAGGAGATCGAGACACTCCGTGGACAGATTAGACCAACAACTCCACCAGTAGTGAAGGAGAAAAGGAAGCAGGAAGTAGCAATACAACTGGAGGAGCTAGAAAAATAGGTCAGCATGGAAACTGGCTTGCCGGATAAAGAAACACAACTTTGGACAAGGCTAGAAGAGGATCCATAGGTCCAACACTGGGACAAGGAGGAGGAGAGGATCAATGCAATGATCCAAGAACTCAAGTAGTGACAAAAGACCATACCAATTCCAAAACGGGTCAAGGGAACGAAAGAGTTGAAGAAGATACAGGAAGAACTTATCACTACACAAACACAGAAACAGGAGCATTAGGCTCAAATATAACCATTGCAGGAATGGGTAGCATAATTACTTGTGTATATAGAAGAAGCCAGAAAACATACATCACAGACTCAGCTAGAATGTGCAAGACTGATGAGCGAGGAAGTGGCAACTCAGATAGTCGACACCATCAAGGAGAAAACCGTGCATGCACTGACAAAAACAACAGAGTTGTAGGAGAGGTTCCAGACAATCACCAAAGAGATCGAGGAAGCACAAAGAAATTAGGTGACTTAGGACGAGTCACATTTCAGTGTTGGGGGCCTATTGGCACTAGGCCGAAGGGGAAAGAAGAACGATCGTGGGAAAGAAAGCATGCAAAAAACTGAAGTAACAACTGGCAAAATAAGAGCACGCATGCATGCAAGAAAGCCTGCACAAAGGAAAGCGATAGCTGGAGGAAGAACAAAACAAGCATGGGAGAAAGACCTAACATAAGAAGGGTTAGGGTTTTGGTAATATTCTGTAAAAGGATGAAGAGCCCAAAATGTATAAATATAGATACAAAAGTATCATATGGGTTGGTTGGTTGGTTGTTGGTTGTTGTTATTGTTACTATTGTTGTTGAGGGTGTTGTTATTGTTACTGGAGTTAAGTTTTGGAGACTGTAACCACGTAGGAGCATAGGTGATATGTAATGTTTTTAGCTGTATGAATCAATTTTGTAAGATGTTGAGCAAAGAATATATGAGGGAAGGTAGATCTGAGGATTAGACCATAGGCTGTAGAGCCTGGTGCGATCTAGTTCTCCTCACACAGATCTTACCCAATTTTGTGGAGAATTGTAAGCGCGTGGTGCCAAAAATGCAGACTGCCATAATAAAAGAGCCAACAGCCAAATCTTTGTGGACGTATCCCAAGAGGGGTGAACCACAGTAATACTCATGTAATATGTTGAATGTATCCATGTCTCTTCTTTCTTTCGGTAATTAATGGTTAAGATTGATGAATGAGTTAATACATTGTTATGAATTTGTTTATACTTTGCTGGAATTAAACTGTGGGATATATGTATGCGACTGCAAGGAATATGTAGTTTACCTTATAGCTCACGGTACCTAGCTTTAATCAAGAAACCCTTATCCCCTACTCTATCCTAGGCTATAAACACATGAGTCTTATAGTCACCCATTTAAAGCTATCTCAGGTGAGACTGCGCAGTACCTTCCGGGTGCTGTGTTGCATTCTGGTTAACCAGGAGGGCCGATATTTTTAGAGGCTTTGTTGGAACCCCAAATGACATGAACCCTGGGTCAATAACTCATAAAACCCAGGAAGGGAAATAGTAACCAACATGAGTGTGCCCTAATGATTCCACCATTAGAATACACTGCTAAATGTCTCAAAATGTGTGCCCTAACCTCCTTTGTACTGGTTAGGAAGGGTTTCCTTAGCTCTGATTTAGAATACCCCCTAGAAACCCAAATGTTCCTCCTCAAGAGCTACGCACTTCTTGGCTATATGATGTGCCCTAAGAGATTCCACCGTCAAAATCAGATGATTGGTGGCTCAAAAGAAGTGCTTTGGATAATCCTCAACTAGGACAGAAGGAATTTGCAAGATAAACCCTGGTCTCATGCAGCTATAACAAATCCTCTCTAACCATTGCGCCCTCACTGGTTGCGCTGTGCCATCACTAGAAAACTGAATACCTTATATGCGGTAGATTTTCCTGCATAATATCCCCCGACTATTCCCTCATGAGCCTCTGCTAAAATTCTAGGCCTCTCATGTTCTAGTACACATCTTCTCAATATGTTTTTTGCGCCCATCTTGTATAAGTGTCCTGCAATCAATTGATAGTATGCAACTCTGACTACTAGATTTTTCTTCTGTACAATGTTGAATTCTTGCGGCCCGGTCCTTGTACTCAAGTATTCAATGATGTCAACAAAATATTCATCATCTACTTGAACTGAAAATAACTATGCATCAGGGAAGTTGTCCTCTAAATTTGTAGGCTCCTCTCCATTGCTGATCCTCGACAGGTGATCGGGTCCTGCATGCAACTTCCCTGGCTTGACTACCACTTCAAAGTCAAACTCTTGAAACAACAATGTCCATATTCTCCCCCCCAACAATGGCTAATTACTAGGTACTTAATGGAAGAATGATCTGTGAACATTTTAAAATGTTTTCCAAGTAGGTAGTGTCTGAATTTTTGCAGTGCATATACCATTGCTAGGCCTTCTCTCTATGTAGTATTGTAGTTCTGCTCTGACTCTGATAGTTTTATGCTTGCAAATTCTATATGATGGTCTAGCTCTCCTACTCCTGGCTGCTCCATAATAGCTCCAAGTGCTATGGATGATGCATCTACATGCACATGAAATGTATTTTACCATTCTGGGAATACTATTATAGGTGATGTGACCATTTTTTCTTTTAGAGTGTCGAAACCTTGTCGAAATTCCTTATTCCACTGGAATTTACTATCCTTCTTCAACATTTTCTCCATCGGTGCAGTGATCTGTGCATACCCATTTATGAAACTCTTGTAGTAGCCTATGTGTCCCAGTCTTTCTCTCAACTAATGTACTGATTTTGGTGGTGGTAAGTTAACAATGACTGCAACCTTTGTAGGATCCCCTAATAGCCCTTGTTTACAGACTATATGTCCCAATAGTATTCCTAAAGGTGTCCCAAATATGCACTTCTTGATATTTAAAGTTATATGACACCACGTGCATCTTTCCAACATCAACGTTAACACCTCTACATGATATTTCAACAGACTATAAACTGTTCAATTATCCAGATATACTTCTAAAAATTGATGGATGAATTGTTTGAAGGAAGCTATGACTACTCTTGAGAATATTACTGGTGTGTTCTTTAGCCCAAAAGGCATGACTATGTACTGGTAGGATCCCCATTCTATGGAAAAAGTGGTCTTGTACCTGTCTTTTGGAGCTATCTTGATCTGATGTTAGCCTAAGAATCCATCTGAGAATGAGTATGCTTCCTGGCCTCCTACATTTTCTAATACCTCATCTATGAAAGGGGCGGGAAAAGGGTCATGTAGGAAAGAATCATTCAACTTTTGCAGATTGAAACATATCCTTATTCCTCCTTGATTATTCTCTTGGACTACCATAGGGCTTATCCATTTTGATTCTTCTATTGGTTCTATGATTCCAGCATCCAACATTCTGTCAATTTCTTCTTTTACTTTCTACTTATATATTACATTCAGTCTATATGGTCACTGTCTGACTGATCTAGCCTCAGGTTTGAGAGGTATCTTCATCTCTCCTATATCTCCTACTATGCATTTCATTTCTATAAAGGTTGTTGGGAACATATCACTATGCTCGTGCAACAACTCTGTTATTCTTTTTACTGTTTGTTCATCCCAGTAATCTCTGATACTGGCCATTTTGGGATTATCATTTGTCCCAATATTTACACTCTTCACCTTTATTGGCATGGAAAATACTTATGATTCCAGAGATGGACCTTCCACCTCTCTTTCTTCTTCACTTTTTGTAATTTTAATGTTATTTGGTTCATCTTCATGTGGTTCTTCTTCTTGCATATGATAGCATGGCAATAGTTCTTTCATTGTCTGTCTATTCTGTTGTTGATACTCTGTTATAAGTTCAACCTCTAGTTTCTTAATAAATATCACTTTTCTGATTTGTTTGACTGATGAATCAATGTTTGGGTTCTCATGTTCAAATGAGAAAGTGACTACAAAATTCTGTTGTAATGTTGTCCATTTTGCAGTGCCTCTGCACAGTTCTTGGTCTACATACTCGTTTGTTGGAATTCCTTCCAATGTGTGAAAAAAGTGATGAGGCCATTCTTTTGGTGGTGTCATTTTCCATAGTGTTCTACACTTCTCCAAGTGTTTGACTGGTGTCCCCTATCCGTCATATCTCTATAGTTCATTGCTTCATTTTTCTACGCCGAATCTGATGCACAGTAATCAGTTACATTGGTACCAGTCCTTGACTGTTTCTTTGTGTGCACCCCACCATATTGCATGTGTTTCCTTGAGTGATATGTCTAGAGATAAGAGACTTTGATTCTATAACACCTCATCTTTGTATATTTTTAGGAATTCTTATAAGTCATTCACCCCATGAAAACTGGGAGGTTCTCTTATCTCTGCACCTACCCATCTTACTATGTCGTCTATTCTTGCACACCTTCTTGTGGATACTTCATGTAATCTATGATGTCAATTATCCAACCCTGTATCTGAGTCTAAAGGCATGATGTGATGCTTCTCCAACTGAGTACTCCATCTACAGTTGGATTTACATAATCTTCTTCTCGTGCAATGGTTTTGTATAACTGGTTGATTTCCTCGAGGACTAAGCAAGTGGGTTCTACAAACCTTTCTCCTTATGATGGGTCTAATGGTGCAACAAATCTTTATTCTCCTGACTCGAATGTCATATTCCTTGTCTTTAAATTGATTATGGTCTAGTTTTCAAACTCCCAATCCAAGCCAAGCAATGTTGTATACAGTGTTGTGCCATCCACTATTTCTATCACTTCAAAATTAGCTTTTGTGCACACTCCATCCAGAACTACTATCACACTCTTTATCCTTCCAATTGGCAGAATCCTGTGTTGATTTTCTAGTTTCAACTAAATAGGTGAATATACTAATGTGGGATCTCCCATACATTGCCATGTATTCTTGGGTAACACATTTACTTCAGAGCCTAAATCCAATATAATATCCCCCATGTTGAAATCTCCAATCTTGGCATTCAGTCTGAACTCTCTACTTGTCCTCCTCCTTGTATACAAGTGATCAACTATTTTCTGCTCTAGCTTTCCCTCTACGTCTGTGTTACATCTTGCTAAAATATTTTGTAATACTTTAACAGATGATGGATCATTTAGTAGTTTAACACAGGATTGAAAAAAATCCTTTATGGTACTTACTTGTCCTAGGGTTTTTGCTTCATTAGTGTGATCTATTGATGAAGGAATCTTATACGTTGGTACATCTTGAGTATGCTATGCAATTGATGTAGATGAAATGTATGGCTTCGAGAATTCTTGTCTGGCTTTATTGAATAACTCCTTTTCGTTCTGCACATCAAACTGCTTCAGTGGTTCGTCATTCTTCTTCACCCATTAGTGTTGTTCTAGATCTTGTCTTACTACGTTGTCTCCTATTTTATCTTCTCCGTGCGTAACTATGTTGATATTTCTTCCATCATCCCTTTCTTCGGAAAAAAACCATTGAACATTCTAATTGTTCTGATTCCTCTTTTCCTGGATCTTCCCCAATAGTGTCGGACAATCTTCCGTGTCATGATATGATGCGCGACAATACATACATTGATCCAGGTGGATATCAGTGGCCACCCACCTTTTCCGACTGGCTCAAAATAGTTTTCTGGCAATTTTGGCAATTTACTATTTTTAGCAGGTTTTAACTTCCGGGGCCATTTTGGGGGCCTAAATGAAGGTTTTTTTGAGATCGAGGTTCTCAATGATATTTGAAGGCATTATTGAGGCCCCAAAATGAATCTCCTCAACGATACCTTTCCAACGAGCTATCACACGCCTAAAATGGATATCGTATGCAAAAGTTACGACCCCGGGAAGTTGATGTACTAACTTGCCCAAACGGGGCCCACATGACTTTTGGCGCTTCATCTCCTAGGGTTAGGTTTTTGGATGTATATGACTTTTGGCATTCTTGTATATTGTAAAAAGGCCTCTAGAGCCTCATTGTAATCATCTTCTCACGGATGCGAGTAGCAGCCACATCTCTTCTCAGAGATAAGCTACCAGCGCCTTAGCTAGTTTATTTACATTCTATTTGTAAGCATATTTCAGTCATTTGTTATTAATGAAATGAAGTCTTATTTCCGCTGCATCTCTGCATTTATGTGTATTTCTGTATTTCATTGTGTTCCTACATAAATCCGGATCAGTGGTATCAGAGCGGTCTGCTCATTCTCGATCCTTCTTTGCATGTCACCAACGAGATCAGGGTATAAGGAGTTGGGACTCGATCTGGTTGAACCTTTGCGAGATCAGCCTCGCAAAACTCGATGACCGCCCATGGGGGAAGAAAAGAAAGATGAGGGAGCAGGAGATCCTATCAAAATGTTGCTGGAGGAGGCCCTCGAGAAACAAAGGAACGTGATGATGGACAACTTTGCCCAGATTCTTCAACGGATTCTGACTGGCGGTGCATCGACATCCAGAAGCCACTCTGGAGGTGCCACTCCTTTTAAGGTACACGTAAACTTCGACATTCCCATATTTGATGGCCAAATAGATGCAGATGCCGTAGATAGATGGTTG
>ML783503.1:339229-375723 GCA_009831015.1 Picea engelmannii
TCTTCCCACTAAGGAAATGACGCGATGGGATGTTTTAGCTCTAAGATACACTAGATACGACGCATTTAAAGGGTTAATTAATTCCAGAATCTTGCATTAGTTGCTAATTCATGCGTGAATCAAAAGGACCATTTGAACATGCCAATATAGTGCATCTCCCACCACGCCTCCACCATCAACCCACGTAGAATTTATTGGCAGATATTCGACGGTAGATTGTTTTGAATTTCACCCATTACTCGTATTAATTGGTTGATATAACTGGTAGGATCTCTCCTGTTATATTCTTTTGAGTCATTGTAAACAAGGTTATTCTGTGTGAGAAGGAGTTTAGAACATCCGGAGGAGCGAAACGAGAAGTCTGGGGATAACTTCCAAGGTCAAATGAGTATTAAACAACAATTTAGCAAGCATTACAGGTATGTACAAGTCTATGGATATTTTATGGTTCATTTCATACGTTTTTATCCAATGTTACTCTATACACTTGGCTAAAGGATCATTTTCTCTTGTAGGAATGATGCCTCCGAAGAAACCCACCACCAGGAAATATCCAAGAGCACAAAAGATACAAAAACTAGAGGTGGGAGAAGGTTCCTCCCCAGCGGTTGTAAGACAATTGGAATTTTCTCCAAATCCGGTGCCCGTTATCAAAACAAACACCAAGAAGGATTTCGTTCAACCCCCGGAATTTGGAGACATAGATGAAAAACATTGGGACCAAGAAAACATTCCCGCGTTGGGAAGAACTTTTCAAGAAAATCAAGTGGGAGGAATTCCCTGAATATACCCTACACAACGATCCTGATACGAGAAGACTCGACGATGAAGTCCTCCCGAATGTCTAAAAGGCGTGTCTGCACATGGTGGCGAGTATGACTCCAGTATTCCATTGCATCGAACTCCTGAAATGGCTTATAGATAACACTGACACACAAAGATGTTTGATTAATTACGACAACGATGAGTGTGTTGGGGTTTTCCTCCCAGTGGAAGTTCAAAATTACTACAAGCTCAGAGAGATGGAAGAATGGATAAATATTGATTTTGTTGTAAGCTTCTATGAGAAAAATGACACCAGCAAGGCGATGGTATCATGGTGGAGAGAGGATAAAAATTTGACCAATCGGACCTCCGACTGGTACCCGACTGCTAACCTGAGGGATTCATACATCTATCTAATGGCCCTCCTCTACTGATTGCATGGGGAGAAATACTACTCCAAGTTTTCAGAGGCTTGGATGCCTCTAGATTATACGGTATCCATTTCCAGAATAGGTTTTATTTGGGGTGCCATCATCTCCAAATAGTTGAGCACTTGCATATGACAGGATCAAATGCCGAAAGAGGGAGAAACCCCATCCTTCTATATGGATTCTTATATATTGGACGTCATTTGTGCCAGAAATGTCTTTTCCAGAATGAACTTGATCTGGTACATATTAGAGCTCCCGGTCCATGTGTATTTTGACATCTTGTGGGAGAACTGGTACAAGAAATCCTACTCTCTCATCTGTGATCAATTTATCGCACATATTTATTTTTTTCTATTCGAGAAAGAGTGCCCAAGGTTGTCAAATGTAGCCAAAAGGATTCTATAGAAAATTTTCCATTGGTATCTGGATGAGTGCCATACCTACATCCAGGTTTTTGGCACCACCAAAGCACCCCATCTGTTACCTGTATATGTCCTCGATCGGCCAGTTATAGGGGAAATCTGTTATCAGACCATCCTGCAAGGTTATAATGCTACTTTGGTAAAGGATAAGAAGTGAGCCTTCATACCCTATAGGTTTTGATATTGGTTTCTACATGGTAAATGACACCGTGCAGGCCAAGCAAGAAGGGTTAAGCCAATTGGATTTTCAATTACAAAATGGATGTTTTCACAAGGAAGACCCCAAGGGTTTGGTCCTGAAGCACATGTCACATGTATCATCCTGTTAGCCATATGCCCATGATAGGTTTGAGGATGAGATCTACACCGAAAATGCTCAAAGCTGGGATGAGGTGGTGGCAAGGATGGTTGACCCTAAAGAAACCAAGTTTAAGGCCATGAGTTGGGATGAGTAATAAATAGTCTTGGAACAATTGGCTCAAGAAATCCTCACGGACAGCGAAGAAAGGATAGCATCCGAATTAGTCGAAGTGGTGGAAGCTCCTCAAGAAGCCACCGAAACAGTAGAGTTTTTCCAGGTAACCCCGGTACAAGATAGAAATTTGTCCGAGGTTCAAGATGTGTAGGGGATGGAGGGACTCATGTATCAACAGGCCCATCAAATAATGAAGTAGATGCGAGATAACCTAGACCTCATGAGATTTCCAATGATTTCGACCGATAGCCCAGAAGAAAGCCCGGCGAGGCCAAGCGACCTTGATTTAATGAACCTTGATAACATCAACGGGTCAGATGACTCTGAATCCACAATGCCACTGGTTGGATCTCCTGTAGGTGTGATGAATAAAAAATAGACAGGTTGGGTATTAGTAGAAACAAGCATGCCTAATCCTTTGAGAAAGTTTATAAATACATATAGTGATGATGAAAGCCTGGAGGTATCTTGTGGGACCCTTGTGTGTGTGCAAGAAGAAAAGGTACCTGGGAATACTTATTCTCCTACTCCTGAGGTCCAAACCCAAGAGATTCTATGAAAGGAAATAGAAACTGGAAATGTTCCCGACACAAAGAGGCTCGATGCACTGGAAACCCGAGCAGACAATTGGAAGGACAAGTCAGAACTGGATGAGCCAAAGGAAGGATCCCTGCAAAAGGAAATCAGAATTTCAATGACCGATGAACAAGTAAGTATCGAGTCTTTTCTCGATGCCTCTATTCTTCTTGATACTTACACCCCCTACAAGTGACAGGTCGAGGCTGGGCCGTCAAAACACAATGAGAAAGTTCAAGAATCCGATATTGAACAAGTATACACCACTGAGAATTTGGGAAACACACTCACATGGGGTGATCAACAGATTCTTGAACCCGTGGATGAGGTAGACAATATTTATGCAATCTCCTACTATCAAAATATGAAGGCCATCATCCATAGAACTCCAAATAAAAGGAGGATCATGTTGGATCACTCCATCCTCATCACTACAGAGGAAAACTTGATAAACATAGAAAATTCCAGAACATCCAAGCTCCTTAGTGTGGGGATGGTGCTCTCGGATACCACCCTGGACAGAGCCAAATGAGATGAAAAGGAGATGGTCATTTCCCTAAAGTAACTAGAACATTTGCACCACCTGGATGGATACTATCAGGATACCACTCAGATAACAGTATACCTGAGAAGCCAGTTTGAAGAAGCTTACATCCAATTCAAAAAAGAGAGGCATCTTTTTACTGCATAGACAATTGTGCTCCAGGAAGAGACTCTTATGGAACTCACAACGTGCAAGGATATGGAGTGGTGGCATGAAAGAGCACAACACGCCATTGAGAGAATCAAATACATTGATGCAGTTCAACATGACTGGGATAAAGAAGAACACGACATTCGGGTGCTAGGAAAAAGCAGTCTTGATCGCATGAAGTGATCAGTCGGGTATTGGGCTAAGATGTCTTAGGAACCACACCAAGAAATTCAAGAGAATTGCGACAAATGCGAGAAACATTGGGGGAAAATTAACAAAGCAATAAAGGATATCGGACTCCCCGAGTTCGACAACCCCAAAAACTTCGTCGACTTGTACGACATAGTCGAAGCGCATACCAAGCAAGATTCATCATGGGCCGAAGAGCTAGTAAAGGTGATGGTTTTGTCAAGAATTATTTCCGAGCTACCATTAATAGAGAAGTCCTTCTAGAACAGACACAAAATTATTTTTATCAAATGCATGTGATTGGACGTGGAGAAGAACTATTTCCTATCTCATTTTATGAATGATGTTGTAATGAGTAAGAGCTATTTAATGTATTGTCAAGTTATCTGGTGCAATATTTTGTTGTTCTTTACTTTAACGTTGAACATGAATCATGGTGTTATTATGTGAGGGATCATTAAGTAGGTGAATTATCTTTCTTTCCATTGTCTTATCGCATATGCGTTTTCTTTCTGGTAATTAGTTTATCAGACAATAATTGGATGATGACATGGTTAATGTATTAGTACTAGTCCTGTAGTATAAAATTGTAGTCTACATGCTTGAGAAGTGGGTTATCCGAAGTTCAACCTCTTGCCCAGTAGTTAGAACTTAGTCCTATTTTGTTTCCAAGTTTGTTTATAGCAGCTTACATCTCATATCGGTCCCACCCAAGAGAAAATACAAAAAGAGATAGTCTAAATTGAAGGAAGAGCCTTCACAAGAAAACATAAAGCCCATCAATAAATTGGCTGGATCGAAATATCTGGAGAACCATTCCACTATTAAATGTTGTAGAGTCTAATTGGGCCTCGGTAACAGGTTTGGTTCCTAATGTTGAATCAAGGGATTTATGACCCATCAACATAAATGGAACTAGAAGGAGGGCCTGAGAGTGAATGGTTGGATATATATTTTACATAGTATTTCAAACAACCTATAGATTCAAAACAACCCACATGCATGGATAGTCATTGCCAATACAACCAACACACACTGAGTACTCCACAAATGAGTAACTGACCCCAACCCGAGGAAGAAACTTTTCACCCTGAAATACCTTACGCTCTTCCTCAAGAGGAATTAAATCAATTCAGAAGAATCACAAGAGAATATGCCCGATATATCGATGTGTTGTCCTTAGCTCTGATACTTCCTCAAAGAAAAAAGATAAGTAGGCCCGTGGTCAATACTCCCTATGAAGTTTTCATGCACAAAGTATAAGACTTAATAGATTTTGCAATGACCAAAATCGAAGATCCTCTTGATCTGATACCCAAAACGCCAGCCGACGACGTCTCTGAACCAGATGATTTTTCGGGAGTGGAGGAGTTTAACTCAAAGTCTGAAGATATGGAAGGAACAAATGACCATGATGAAGAAAGGGGGAACCCACCTTGGAAAAATGAACCCTGGTTGGACAGAGACACTTTGGCCCTCCCGAGACCAGTCCATAAACTTCCCCGACATCCAGAGAAGTTACTTCCTAAGTTCGATTCTGAAACCTCAGGATTGCCTGAAGATCATATCAAGAAGTTTATACTAGCGATCAGGCTTATGAACATCCAACATGAAGACATAGTTTGCAGTCTATTCCCCTACACTTTTGAGAACTTAGCCTGCACATGGTATTTTAACTTATCTGTAGGATCCATAACTAGCTGGACAAAGTTTCAAAAATATTTTCTAGATAAATTTGTAGAAGAGACTACTATAGGAGCTCTTATGGATGATTTGTTCTCTGCCACCATGAGTTAGAAATAGAAGGTTAAATATTTCAATCAAAGATTCATTACCATTTTAAACAAATTCCAGCCCGAAGCCAAACCAACTTAGGAGTTGCAAATTGAAGTATACGCTAATGCGCTCCTAGCTTCTATTTCCATGTTCATGAAGAGGGCTGCCAAACGAACCTTAGCTGAGAATTTTGAATAAGCTAAAATGATAGAATTCCAGATGAAAGGGTGTAAAGAAGGCCATGTCTCTTTAGTTAAGAAAGAAGTTCAACCTCCTCCCAGGAGAGGACTCCTTCTAACTAGACCGCCAGGTAAACAAGCAGAACAAACTCCCGACAAGAGTAATGGATACATAGAATATCTACAACGAATGGTTAACAAATTATTGAATGAGATCATAGACATGAAGAGAAATGCAGGGGAAGGAAACTAAGGCCAAAATCCCTATAAGCCTTTCTTTAAAAGGAACCCACCGTTCAAAGCTATTGAAACTCCCCCAACTAACTTGAATATCGATCTAGGGAATGTCGCATCTGATTCTTTCTCTACTTATTACCATGAAAACCACTCTGAAAGAGACTTCCCTCAATGGGTGCATGCCATGAATTTAATGGCCAACCGGTTTTTAGACAAGGTTTCCCTAACTGAACAACCAAGCTGTTCAATTATGAATGTTGTTGAGAAAGAAGAGATTGACCCACTAGAAGATACAACCATGATGATATGGGATCCTGATCTAATTATGCCTTCCGACAACCTATTTCAGGTTCAAGAACCACTCGTAGAGATCTCGGTCATGCAAACTAGTATTAAAGGTCCTCTTGTCTCAAAGGATCCTACTACCACTCAAACGTTAGGGGAAAGGTCAACTCCCGATCACCTGAAAGCAACTTTTTCTCCCTGTAAGAACCCTATTAGCATCCATACGCGAGAATCACCCAAACTAGAGTACAACATAGTTGAAGATCTGAAGAAGTTAAAGGCTAATATATCAGTTATGGACCTATTCAAAATCCCTTAGTAAAAATATTTCCTGCTACAAGCATTGAAATCAGTAGAAAACCCCATGACAAGTAATGAGCAACAAAGAAATCTAACTTCCACAAATCTAGTAAATAAANTAAAGGCTAATATATCAGTTATGGACCTATTCAAAATCCCTTAGTAAAAATATTTCCTGCTACAAGCATTGAAATCAGTAGAAAACCCCATGACAAGTAATGAGCAACAAAGAAATCTAACTTCCACAAATCTAGTAAATAAAAAAACTGTGAATACCTGCTCAGAAGATAAGAAGGGAAAACCTTTTGTCCCACCATTTTTCTTAACGTTTGAAGTCTTCAACAGGAGCCTCCACAATTGTTTGTTAGATCCAGGAGCATCTTCCAACGTTATGCCCTTGTCTAATTGAAAAAAATTAAATGCCGTTCCTCTCAAGAGAGATAAACATGTGATACAACTAGACAGAACCCAGGTCAAAGTCATGGGGGAACTCAGAGATGTAATGATCAGGATGAAGACACATCCTAAGTTTGTGAAAGTGATTAACATCATTGTAGTAGACATCCTAGAGGCCTATGGGTTACTACTAAGTCGATATTGGTTTGAGAGGTTAAACGGGTAATTTAGTACAAACTGGGCACAACTTTGGATACCACTGAAGGGATACACGAATATGATCAGAATATATAGGGAGAGATATCTGAAACATACGGTCACTGATCTAGAAACCCCAAATGAACCCTCATCCACAGATTTCCCCGTAATGGGAAATTGGTCCCGAGATTCCCACTTCGGGAACTTTTCTCCTCTCTTATACGATGTCCCTCTCACTCAAAACTCTGAAATGATTTTTCAAGAGAAGTCATTGATACCAACAGAAGACACACTCTTCTGTCAAGACCCTATGCTAGATATTACAGAACAAAAGATAGGGGAGAAAGAAAGTAATAAGAAAGAGGAAAAGGGTGATTTTCGTTCAAAAATTTGAACCATATACTTTGATAGATCTAAATCACAGGAAGTATCAGGCGCAGGGTGCATCCTCATTGATCCAAAAGGTAAATGTCATTTCCTGTCCTGTAGACTAGAATTCGAATGCACCAATAACATCACTGAGTATGAAGCTCTAGTACAAGGTTTAAAGAAATCCATAGACTTAAATGTCAAAGAATTGAAAGTTTTCTGAGACTCAGAGACTATCATTAGACAATTAAGGAATACTATACATTGCAATTCCCTACACCTAAAGAATTATCAACATGAAGTATATAGGTTAATTGAGCATTTTGAAGCTTTCAATATCACCATGATCCCCAGAGAAAAGAATATCCTTGCTAATTCCCTAGCCACAACGGCTTCAAGGATGTCACCTCTAGAATATCCTGAAGCCTCCTGATTCACTGTTGAACTACTTTACAAACCATCGGTGCCTAACAACATTTCTAATTGGAAAGTCTTTGAAGGAGATGAAAATATCATAAAATTCTTGACTAACCAAGACAATTTCAAATATTTGGCCATTGACGATGAAGTATTCTAGGAGAAATCGACAGAAACTTATCCTTGGATAGGTCAACCTATTGATAGATCGAAATATCACACCATCCTGAAACGGATAGCTAATTTGGAAAATCTGTTTGACCTAAAAGAATGATTTAGGGGGCCTTAAAATGCAAAGATCGATAGCTTTTGTCCCCTGCATGAAACTATAAATCTCGGAACCCCGGAAAACCAAAATAATGTGAATCTTGACAAGACTATATATAAAGAGGAAATAAAATCTTATCTCAAACTATTCAGACAATATCAATATGTCTTCACATGGTCCTACTGATATTTGAAAACTTATGACACCCATATAATTCAAAACACTATACCGTTAAAAACTAAGGTGAAACCCTTCCAATAGAAGCTCCGAAAGTATCACCCATCCATGAAACCTCTCATGTATTAGGAATTCTAGAAACTTTTAGATTCCAAGATCATCTTCAGGGTTAGGCATTCCGTGTGGGTAGCAAATCTAGTTCTTGTGAGAAACAAATTTGAAGAAATTCACTTATGCGTAGATTTTAGGAACCTCAACAGAGCTTCAGAAAAGGACAATTACACAGTCCCGCCAATGAAGAAACTCCTGCAGACCGTGTATGGCTTCAAGATTTTCTCTCTGCTAGATGGCTTCTTAGGTTACAACCAAGTCCTGGTTTCAGAGGAAGATTGTTTGAAAACTACCTTCTGAACCAAGTGGGGAATCTTTGCTTATAAACGCATGCCTTTTGGCTTAATCAACGTAGGGGTGACCTTCCAAAGGGCCATGGACGTAGCATTTCAAGGACTAATAAAAAAGTGTGTGGTAGTGTATCTATACATCATAGTTGTTTATTCATAGAACAGAGAAGAGCACATTCGACACTTAACTCAGATTTTCGAAAGGTGTAGGAGATATGGTATATCCTTAAATCCAAAGAAAAAAAATTTTGGTGTTGAGAAAGGTAAGTTGCTAGGCCACATTATATCTCAAGTAGGCATTCACATAGACCCAAAAAGGATTAAGGCCATAACTCAACTCCCTTTGCCTCACAAAAAGAAAGCTATGCAGTATTTTTTCAGGAAAATCAATTTCGTGAGGAAATTCACTCCCGATTTCGCGAACACTATCAAGCCCTTACAAAAGATGATTTGCAAATATTCCAAATTTAAGTGGGATGATGAACAGAAGGATGCTTTCATCAATATTAAAACTGGTATATCACGGGCCCCCGTGTTACGAAGTTCCAATTTCAATAGGGATTTCTTCCTCTATACTTTCTCCTTCGACCAGTCGTTAGCTGCAGTATTGACTCAAAAGGATGATGACAACAACGAGGCTCCGACTTTGTTCATGAGCACTAATATCCAGGGAGTCTAACTTAATTATCCTTCTATTGATAAATAGGCCTATGTAGTATATAAGGAAATAAATCACTTCAGGTCTTACATCCTCAAGAACCATACCAAAGTGATTGTGCCTCACCCTGCGGTCCGTTCCTTGTTTACTTAGCAAGATATGGGGGAAGGCAGAGGGAATTGGATGGGATTTGTCCAAGAATTTGATCTATATATAAAACCAGCCAAACTAGTTAAAGGGAAAGGGTTGTGCAAACTCGCAGCTGAAGTCCAGGACCAAGTAAATGAAGATTATAGATGGGATAATGAAATGGAATTATGGTGTGGTGAATATTCATACATTTCCCCAGGTCCAGAGTCTTGGTATGAGAATTTAACTTATAGCCTACACCATGGGAATTGTCCAGAAATTCTCATCCCTAGGGAAAGGAGAACTCTCAGGTTAAAGTCTTCACAATATTGCCTCATAAAGTCGGTATTCTTTCAGATTAATTATGATGGGGTACTCATAAGATGTCTCGAACGTGAAGATACAGACAAAGTTCTGAAGGAGCTCCATGATAGCCCTTCTGGTGGACATTTCGAAAAAAGCACCACCACTTATAAGATACTGAGAGCTGGCTATTATTGGCCCACCTTGTTCAAATATGCCCACACCTACGCTAGGAACTATAAAACTTGGAAAATAAGCACTGGGAGGGAGAAGAGAGCAACAGTCCCACTCCAACCAGTGACTATCTTTAGGCCTTTTGAGCAATGGGGGTTGGATATCATAGGAGAAATAACACCCAGCTCCTGAAAACAACACAAGTATATACTTACTGCCACCGACTATTTCACGAAATGGGCAGAGGCCATCCCTCTGAATCATGTAAATGAGAAGGTGGTAATCCAATTTATAGAGCAACAACTAAGTACAAGGTTCGATGTCCCTTCTATTCTAGTTTTCGACAATGCATCTTATTTTTCTTCCACCCGATTGACATAGTTTTCTCTGGACAAAGGAATCATAATTAGGTACTCTGCAAATGATTATCCATAGGGAAACGGGGTGGCAAAATCAAATAATAATAACCTAGTGAGAATATTAAAGAAGATGGTTGTAGACAACCAAAGTATTTGGCATAATCTACTCCATAACACTCTGTGGGACGATAGGGTCACACCCAAGGAATATATAGGAAATTTCCCATAATTTTTGTTGTACGGGTAGGAAGCCATTCTCCCAAATGGTATTTATATTCCATCTCTTCAACTAGCCCAAGATTCCAGTGGGGAACCCTCATCGGCCATATAATAAAGAATTGATTCCCTGTTCATGCTAGAGGAAGAGAGAGAAAAGGAAAATTCAAAATTTCTAGCTCACCAACAGATAGTGAAAATATGGTTTGATAAGTGTAAGGCTAAAGAGAAATTTTTTGAAGTAGGAGACTTAGTCCTAAAATGGGACAAAGCAAATGAGCCAAAAGGCAAGCATTATAAGTTTCAGAATATGTGGCTTGGACCTTTCCAGGTGGCTAATAAGATTGGGGAAGGCACTTATTGGTTACATAATTTGAGGGGGGAACCTGACGCCCTCCCAGTAAATGGCCAATCCCTCAAACAATATTTCCAAAAAAAAAAAAAAAAAGTTTTTTTTGTTTTGTATGGGTGTTTTCATGATTGCGAATTCCATTTTTTGTTGTTTTATTTTGCTTTCTCGATTTCTGTGCTTTTGAAAGTTGTGTTTATCAAGACAATGGTCGAACTTAAATAATGAAACATAGAGAACTCTATTCCTAACTCATCGCTCACATACAAACATAAGAAGCGTTGAGGAACTTACAGTTTCTTTGAGGAATTCCCTCTCTAACCTGTGAAAATGAACAACTTCAGAGAAATTTCAGAAGTGTCTGCTGAGTGGTTTGGTAAGAACTTAAGGGAAAGAAGGAAAGGTGGAAAGGACTACATGAATACCGAACACAAAGATAGCAAAGGATTCACCTTGACCATCTCACTTTGCGAAATAAACAAACAACATCCTCTCCCACGCGCTCAGGGTATCATTCCGAAATAAAATTGATATTATCAAAAGTGTGAATAGTAGAAGAGGGTATGCAGATGTCTCTGTCAGGGCTATGGATGCTCGCTGGCAGTGGAGTAAGGTATGTGATATCGGGGTGACTCCACCGAGGCCATGGACGCTCACTGACAGTGGATCAACACCATAGAAAATGATTAAAAGTAACTAAAGGCTTCAGGCCAGTGAATAATTTACTAGATTTTTGTCAAAAGGGGCATGAGTCAGATTTATAGGAAACGAAGGAGGAATAAAGGTTAAAAACCCCATAGGCAGGCCCAAAAGAATCAACCGAAGGATTTCAAATGTAAAGGTAAAAGAGGATTTGATTTAAAACCAATAATGTTCTCCAACAACTTTAGTATCAATTGAGCATGAAAGAAGAACAAAGATTATTCTTTCACCCAGTGAATTGCCATTTGTTGAGCACTCAGCACACCCTAAAACCGCCCATGTCAAATTTTACTTTTTGGGTACAACCTGATTTTGCACTGTCTAATTCGACCTCAGTATGAAGAATGTTTCCTTTGCTTATTATTTTGTTTTCCATTTAAGTCTTTCAAAGTTTTCTTGAGCACGCGAAAACCATTAGCTTAAAAGACTAATATCTAAATTAGAGAATTGGCGTTAAAATTTTCCCCGACTCGCTTAAGGAATTCGGCATCGGGAAGGATTAAGCCTGAAAGAAAACTCTAGAGAGAGCCAAATTTTTCGAGTCCCAATCTTCGTCGGCGTTGGCAGACACGAGATTTATTTCACGACAAGCATCACCGAGAATATTGCTGATGACCGATCCCTTTGACATCAGTGAACGAATAAAAGAGTAAGCACTCACGAAGAATGAAATGATATCACCGATCGTCGACTTCCAATTTTTTTTTGGCATCGGGGGTTTTCAAGTATGATAACCCACAAAGTAACTACGTGATGGAACTATCTTCGAGAGCCGATCCCTGATAACTTCCAGCATCAACAAGTTTTTAGAAGGATAGCCTCTTGAGGACGTGATAAGTCAACCCCCGATCGTTGACACCAATACCTTTCGGCCTCAACAATCCAAGGTTTATTTTAATGCACATATTCTTTTGAAAGACATGACTTTGACTAAGATATACGATCAAACCACCTATCCTCTGTTGCCATCTGTTGTTTCCCGAGTGATCATACATACGATCTAGTTTTCCTTGGATTCGTTACTAGCTCCTGAGACCCATGTCGCCTCCCAAACCAGTTTTACCACGTCAGCATCGTACAAAAAAATTTGTCGTCGTCAGAAGTTTTCTTAGGAGGATACCAACGGAAACATGCATAAGGATATCGTCGTTTCTCGATCTTCCCACTAAGGAAACGATGCGATGGGACATTTTATCTCTAAGATACGCTAGATACGATGCATTTAAAGGGTTAATTAATTCCATAATCTCGCATTAGTTGCTAATTCATGCACAAGTCAAAAGGACCGTTTGAACATGCCGATACAGTGCATCTCCCTCCATGCCTCCGCTATCAACCCACACAAAATTTATTTGCAGAGATACGACGTAGATTGTTTTTAATTTCACGCATTACTCGTATTAACTGGTTTATATGACTGGTAGGATCCCTCCCATTATATTCTTTTGAGTCACTGTAAACAAGGTTATTCTGTGCGTGAAGGAGTTCATAACATCCAGAGGAGAGAGATGAGCAACCTGGGGATAGCTTCCAAGGTCTAGTGAGTATTAAACAACAATTTAGTAAGCGTTACAGGTATGTATCGGTCTATGGATGTTTTATGCTTCATTTCATACATTTTTATCCAATGTTACTCTGTACACTTGCTTAAAGGATCGTTTTTGGTTGCAGGAATGATGCCTCTGAAGAAACCCACCACCAGGAAATCTCCAAGAGAACCAAAGCTACAAGAACCAGAGGTGGTAGAAGGTTCCTCCCCAACGGTTGCAAGACAATTGGAATTTTCTCCAAAGATGGTGACCGTTATCAAAACAACCACCAATAAGGATTTCATTCAACCCCCGACCTTTGGAGACACAAAGGTGAACATTGGGACTAAGAGACCATTCCCACGTTGGGAATAACTTTTAAAGAAAATCAAGTGGGAGGAATTCCCCGAATATACCCCACACAATGATCCTGATACAAGAAGGCTCGACAATGAAGTAATCCCGAATGTCTGAAAGGAATATCTACACATGGTGGCGAGCAAGACTCTGATATTCCCCTGCATCGAACTCCTGAAATTGCTTATCGATCACATTGACACACAAAGATGTTTGATTAATGAAAAAAAATGCGAGTGTGTTGCGGTTTTCCTCCCAGTGGAAGTTCAAAATTATTACAAGCTCAAAGAGCTGGAAGAACAGATAAATATCGATTTTGTTGTAAGATTCTATGAGAAAAATGACACGATAAAGGAGACGGCGTCATGGTGGAGAGAGGATAAAAATTTCACCAATTGGACCTCCGGCTGGTACTCGAATGCTAACCTGAGGGAGCCATACATCTAGCTAGTGGCCCTCATTTTCCGATTGCATGGGGAGAAAGACTACTCCAGGTTTTCAGAGGCTTGGATGCCTCTACATTATATGGTATCCATTTCTGGAATAGGTTTTAACTGGGGTGCCATCATCTTGAAACAACTGAGCACTTGAATACGATAGGCTCAAATGCTGAAAGAGGGAGAAACCCCATCCTTCTATATGGATTCTTATCTATTGGACATCATTTGTGCCAGAAATGTCTTTACCAGAAAGAACGTGAGATGCAACACATGAGAGCTCCAAGTCCATGTGTATTTCAACATCTTGTGGGAGAACAGGTACAAGAAATCCTACTCTCTCAGCTGCGATCAGTTTATCGCACGTATTTATTTTTTGTTTTTCAAGAAAGAGTGTCGAAGGCTGTCGAATGTAGCCAAAAGGATTGTATAGAAAGTTGACCATTGGTATCTGGATGAGGATGATACCTACATCAAGTTTTTCATTGCCATCAGAGAACCCCATATGATACCTATATATGTCCCCGATCGATTAGTTGTAGGGTAAATATGTTATCAGACCATCCTGCAAGGTTATAATGCTACTTTGATAAATGATAAGAAGCAAGCCTTCATAACCTATGGGTTTCATATTGGTTTCTACATGGTAAAGGACACCGCATAGGCCAAGCAAGAAGGGTTAAGACAATTGGAGTTATGATTCCAGACTGGTCATTTTCGCAAGCACAACCCAACACGACCCAAGGGTCTACTCCTGAAGCACACATCATAGGTATCATCCTGCTGGGCATATGACTATGACAGGTTTGAGGATGAGATCTTCACCAAAAATGCTCAAAGATGGGATTAGGTGGTGGCAAGTATGACTGACCCTAAAGTAACCAAGTTTAAGGTCATCAGGTGGGATTAGTAAGAGACAGTCTTGGAACAATCGGATCAAGAAATCCTCAGGACCAACGAAGAAAGGATAACACCCGAATCATTCGAAGCGGTGGAAGCTCTTAAAGAAGCCATCGAAACAATAGAGATTTCTCAGGTAACCCTGGTACAAGACAAAAATTTATCTGAGGTTCAAGTTGTGCAGGGGATGGGGGGACTCATGTATCAACAGGCCTAGCAGATAATGAAGCAGATGCAGGATAACCAAGACCTGATCATATTTTCAAGGGTTCCGACCGATAGCCCAGAAGAAAGCCCGGCGGGGCCATGTGGCCCTGATTTCATGAACCTTGATAACATCAATGGGTCAGATGACCCTGAATCCACAATGCCACCAGATGGATCACCGTTAGGTGTGACAAATCAACCATGGATAGGTCGGGTATCAGTAGAAATAAGTGTGCAAAATCCTTTGAGCGAGTTTATAAATATATATATTGATGATGAAATCCCGGAGGCATCTTGCGGGGCCCCTGTGCATGTCCAAGAAGAAAAGGGACCTGAGAAGATTTCTTCTCTTGCTCCCGAGGTCCAAACCCAAGAGATCCCACGAAAGGAAATAGAAACCAAAAATGTTCCTGACACAAAGAGGCTCGATGCCCTATAAACCTGACCAGACAATCCGAAGGACAAGTTAGAACCAGATGAGCCAAAGGAAGGATCCCCGCAAAAGGAAATCGATGTTTCAACGACCGATGAACAAGCAAGTATCGTGTCTTTTCCCAACACCTCTATTCCGATCGATACTCAAACCCCCGACAAGAAACAAGTGGAGGCCAGGCCATCGAATCACAACGAGAAAGTTCAAGAACCCGCTCTTGAACAAGTATACACCACCTAGGCTCTGGGAAACACAATCACATGGGGTGATCAGCAGATTCCCGAACCTATGGACGAGGTAGCCGATATTTATGCGATCTCCTACGATCAAAAGAGGAAGGCCATCATCCATAGAACTACAAATAAAAGGAGGATCATGTTGGATCACTCCATCCTCATCACTACATAGGAAAAGTTGATAAACACAAAAAATTCCAAAACATCCGAGCTCCTCGGCATGGGGATGGCACTCTAGGATGCCACCCTGGATAGAGCCAAATGAGATGAAAAGGACCTCTCCGCCGCCCTAAAGGAGCTAGAACATTTGCACCACCCACCTCAACACTATCAGGGCACCACTTAGACCACGATATACATGAGAAGCGAGTTTGAAGAAGCTTACAACGAATTCAAAAAATAGAGGCACCTTTTACTGCATAGATAGCTGTGCTCTAGGAAGAAACTCTCATGGCACTTGCAATGTGAAAGGATATGGAGAGGTGGAATGAAAGGGTGCAACACACCACGGAGAGACTCAAATACATTGATGCAGCTCAACAGGGTCGAGATAAAGAAGAACACGACATCCGAGTGTTGGGAAAAAGCAGTCTTAATCACATGAAGCGATCAATTGGGTATTGGGCTAATATGTCTTGGGAACCAAACCGAGAAATTCAATAGAAGTGGGCCAAATGCGAGAAAAATTGGGGGAAAATTAACAAAGCAATAAAGGATATCAAAATCCCTGAGTTCGGAAACCTCGACAACTTCGTCGACTTGTGCGACATAGTTGAATCACATACCAAGCAAGATTCATTATGGGCCGAAGAGCTAGCGAAGGTGACCAAGAAAATGACAGGACAAGTGAAAAGATTTATGTAACATTCGATTAGAGCTCAAACTGTGCTACAACAATTAAACACCAGTCTAGTGAAGTACTGAGTGCATGCGGTGGAGGTCAGAGGAGTTTACGTGGCTCCGATGGAGCAACACAGATTTCCATGGGCCCAAACTTGCGTTGAGTTGTTTATCAGTTGGTCAGAGTATGATAAAAGTCACCCTTTCGATGGGATATCTTGAGTTGATTGTTAAAGAAAATGTTAGAAGAGGACACCACGTGGCGAATTTGGTTTTGTTTAAACTACACTTAGCCGTTATTTTCAGTTGAATTTTACGTTATAAATAAGAGCATTGACCAATTAGTGGGAGGTCAATGGTTGTTGCAAGAAACTCTTCTGTTTTGGTTTTGTCAAGAATTATTTCTAAGCTACAGTTAATAGAGAAGTCCTTCTAGACCAGAGACAAAATTATTTTCATCAAATGCATGTGATGGGACGTGGAGAAGAACTATTTCCTATCTCATTTCATGAATGATGTTGTAACGTGTAAGAGCTATATAATCCATTGTCAAGTTATCTAGTGCAATATTTTTTTGTTCTTTACTTTAACGATGAAGATGAATTGTGGTGTTATTATGTGATGGATCTTTAAGTAGGTGAATTATTTTATTTCCATTGTCTTATCACATATGTGATTTATTTATGGTAATTAGTTTTGTTGGCATGGGAGCATACCCAGGTTTCAACGCTACAAGAGTGCACCAACAAATCCCTAACTACTGACCATTTAGGCAACAACTGCGAAGCAGATGAAGTCTCACCCGAGGTAGAGGCAGGGGTGGTTGCAGTACTCAAATGTCTGCAACCTTAGCTGGGACATAGATCTGTGATTATATCACTTATAGAGCACTTAGCATCGATTATCCATCAATATTCAATCCTTATTATACTTCGCAGATAGCACAGAGCATCGCAGTAGTCACCTATATCTATGGTAACTTAGCACTTAGCAACAATAAACAGGTCAGACCCAATAGTTCAACACTAAGTATCTTCATACACATTAGATCTACTATGTATACCTATCTAATAAGAACAAAGCATAAATATATCCTATCTAAATATATCAAAGCACTTAGCAAAAGCAGAGATGAGCACAACAAGTCAAGGCACAAAGCATAACACACAGATCTACGTGGTTCACCCCCACCCTGGGGCTACGTCCACCAACTCTTATTCTATATGATTGTCGGCTAATCTGTTACAAGAACAAAGCCGTGGAAACCCTTACTTCTCACAGGATAGAAGATCTGCGCAACCCGCTAGATCCTTCTTCCTTGCCTTTCAGCACAAAGCCTTCTATATCTTCACACAGGGACTTGCACTAAGAGCTACAAGTCTATACGGAATGCACAAATCTCTTGATCACACAGATCCCTTCTTGGCACTTAGCTTATATCGCATAGATACAACACAATCCCCCCCCCTTCTACTAGATGCCTATATGTCTATTTATACATACAAAATGGGCCTAGGTGTGCATAAAACCACGAGCCGACATCCCTTTCCCATTACATATTCCCAAAACCCAAAAAGGGACCCAAAAATGGGCTGAGATCCCTTGATCTCTACTTCGTCTGGCGCTCCATCTTCGACAGGCTGTCGAATTCCCAAAAATGGTCAAATATGACCAAGTAACTTCAAAACTTGGTTAAGGGCCAATAGGCCCCCAACACTCACCTATGACTTGTCTCGAGTCACTCTAGTTTGAGAAATTATGCCTCGAATGCCTCAAGCTTCGCTCGAGCTGCTTTGACCTTCTGCAATGGTACTTCTTCTTGCTCAGTGAATTCCTGAGTGAGTGTGTTATTGACTGGTCCTTCTAGGTGTTTTTCTACTGCACTCACAACTTGTTCAAGTTCTTTTCCTTGGCTTTCAACTTCATTGAATAGTTGGCATGCCTTCTCTTGCACTGGTTGAAGTCATTAAGAGACTTCCATCACTTTGGTCTGGATTGTGTGGATATATTGCTAGGCTGTTCATTTATCTGGAAACCTCTTCATTATCTCAACTGGTGACAAGGCCTTTAGCTATGCCTGCAACGTATCTGCATATTTCTTTGCTTCTTGGAGATTCGACTCAAATGCTTGTAACTCTGGATTCTCTGTGAGGTTTTCATACATCCGAGCGCTCCTAGAGCTCTGCTGCTTACACTCCAAGGCAAGGGCTTTCATAGGTCTCTGATTTCTTGAGGAGTCTCGGGCACAGTATGAAGTTCCAGGTCTACGATGCACTGCTGAAGTTCCAGGTCTATGAAGTGCTCTGCTGACCAGTTCCTTTACTTCTAGTTGCTCTGTGATCAATTGCTCCTTGATATTCTGTAGCTCTTCTTTCTCGTTGTTCCACTGTGGTTGAGGATCAAGTTTTTATCGTTCGATAGTATTGTGCTACTCGACAAGTACTCCCTGTACCTATGTCAAATACTCGATGGCTTGTGGTCTCTTCCTGCTGTCAGAGATGTAGTGGAGACTGCATACCTAGACTGGAGTGCCTGCTTCACTCCTTGGAGTTCAATATCGATGTGATTATACATCTGCCCTTGCTTCGCCTCTTGCTTCTTTAATACCTCCTATGAAGCATCATTCACAACTGCGATGATGAAATTAAAATCATCCAATGTGAGGGTAGTCTGCATGTTGGTTACAGGGGTTCTAGGTTTCTTTTGGGAGGAAGATTTCAGAGGAAAAACCTTCCTTTTCTTCGACGAGTCCTCTTCTTCCCTAGGTGGTGGTACTTAGCCTTTCTATTGTTCAATTTCCGCACGTTCAATCTCTTCTCCATCACCCCCTTCATCTGGTGAAATGGATGCAATCCTCATAGATGTGTTGTCTAAACCATGAACCTCTTTAGGCTTATTCGTCTTGCTTGGTCTAGGTGTATCCTGCGCAGCTTTTGGGATATCTACATCGGACAAATCCGAAAGGGTTGGCTGGAATAACGAGGTATGCTAACCATTCCTTAGTGATTTCTTCTAAGTCTTCCTCTGTTAGCTTGTAGTATGAATGCAACTACTGCTTGTGCTCATCAGCGCACGTTATTATATAAATGAAGTGGTAGTCTACGCTAAACTTCATTAAGGGCCGAAACCTGTGGAGGGTATTCGGGGTCATTCGGGGCTCAGACTGGATGGCTTGTTTCAGCTGGTTGTAGTACATATGGAAGACAACATTTGACTACCACTGCTTGTTCATATCATTAGAGTACCATAGCATACAAAACTTCGCAGCCAGAGGTTCAAAGGGTTCGATGTTGGGGAAGGTTGCACCTTCTGACATTTCCTTAGCAATGAATGTGATTAGGATTAGAAACCAGCTAAAGTGGAACTCATGCCCTTGGTATTTCTCTTCTTTGCAATCAAGCTCTAGCTGGTTTACAAGGTACTGTGCCCAATTCATCTGTATTCCCTCTGCGCACTTTTCTGCGAGGTCAACTACGAATCCAGTCACTTGGGTGGGATGGTTCTTGCGAACTATCTTGCATGCGATCAAGTGACATGCGAGGCGCACTGCACCATTCTAGATAGAGGTTGGCTTGTAACCTTGCGTGGCCTTCTCAACATCGCCATAAGTCTCTTTGATTCTCTGCGCTAATGCTCAATCTGAGGTCTTTCCAGGGTAAAAATATTGTGGGTCATGGCCTTGCATGCTCATTCATGTGATCCAATTGATCAAGGTTGGATCCACAGTGATGCGATAGTTCAACCATAAGTAACCTTCGTGATAGCATGACAGTAGTAACTTTACACATGCATTCACCTCCTGATGTCATCCGAAGTGCGGGATATTTATCACATTGAGTAGTGTGGACTGTGCGAGGTTTTGGGTCCATGGCTACGGGATAATCTTTGAGTTTTTGTCTTTAGTCCTAGTCAGATACTTTTGTGGGGTGAGCATGCTGTAAGCCTTTCTGTCACCAAGGTTGAAGTCACTGAAATTCAACGTTGGGAGCTTATCTTGGTCGGCTCGAACTATGTGTATCGCTTTCGGGAGGTACACCGTGACCAAAGCATAGTCAAAATCTTTGGGCACACTGTCTCAGTTGATGGCACCACTTAGAGGGGGTAGGTAGGCAGGTAGAATGCTCATAATCAGCTTGGCATTCACAATTTCATATCTCTTCTTTGTTCTTGTCTCTGTCTTAGCTCTGGAAGTTCCTGCACTGCGAGTAGTCCATGGGGAAGCTTGGAATCCTCTTGTTGATGATGCTTGCACACCTTCAGACATCCTTCTTTCAGACATGATTTTTTCAGTCCTGAGATAAACGAGTACTTCCTTCATAGATTCTTCAAGTACACTAAGCTCTTCGGACATGCGCGCTCGAGATAAATTATTGGGGTCACAATGATATTAGACACTGCTCCAGAATGAACAACGAGGGTGCGATGATCACTATATACACTTCCTAGTTTGTGGGATTCAAATTCTCAGTTGCAAAAAGTGTTCTTCGGTCGTGGCATGACAAGATAAATAGGCGATCTTGGCAATGGTTTTCTTTGCAACGGGTATGAGGCTCATTAATTCACGTTTTGTCCATTATGGTGTGGTTTGATGGTCTAGTGATGAGCCATCAATGATTTTCTATCCGTTCAGAGCGGCATCCGAACGGGTATATCGACCTCTAACGGCTATATTGCTTTGCCATGATGAAGTGGCCTATGTCGTTGTTTTGATATCTCGATGAAGTTCAAATTCTGCAAGTTTTCCTTCTGCGAGGTACCCTCGGAAACCTACTGTAAACTTTCAATCTTAGCCTTCTTCTTACTCACCTTTCTAGCCTTCTTCCTCGTGATCTTCGTCTCAATGGTTCTTTTCTCTTTCTAATTCTTATTTTCCTTTGACATAGTCACTTCATGCTGTTGAAATTCTTTCCTAAGACTTAGGGGTAGTACTTCTTCTATATCCGAGACATATACTTCAATATTCTGTGAGTCCTCTAATGTTCTTTCAGTTTTGATATCTTGGCTTCTAGTGTCAAACAACTTTGAATTGTTCTCCTTCTCTTCAATCAACTGTGCGATCCTTCTGGTCATGAAATCTTTTATCTCTTGTCTCTGCTGTTGTAATACCTTTTCTTCTTCCTTCTTTCTGGCTTGATCTCTCTCAATCCAAGGTTTTCCAGGTAACATAGTAAATGAGGTGCTATCCTCAATAAACTTGATAATCTCAAAATCTTCTTCTGTCGAAGCTCCATTGACATTCATAGATATCTGAGTGAGCCTTCCACATAGGTTTACCAGTTTTCCTTTGAATAGTCCTATTCCTCCTAATGAAGGGGTCATATCAGGCTTCCCTATGGCTTTCCAAGTTCTTTCTGGCATAATGTTCACTGGTGTTTCTTCATCAAGGACAGAGTCAATGTCGAAGTCTCCAATTCTTGCTTCAATGCATTCTTTTGCTTTAAAGATATCTGGTAGCCTAACATGTTGGTGATCATTCAAGGTGTCTTTCATATGCAACAATATCTTCTCTGATTCTTGCTGGGGTTCTACTATTTTTGGATCTGCCTTAGGGTTTTCTTCATTCAGATTCATTATTTCGAGCTTAGCAATCATTCTAGGGAAATCCAATACTTCATGGTCCAAAGCTTTGCAACAAAGGAAACTAGGCCTTCCACTAGGGCATTCCTTAGCTACATGTCCCGGTCTTCTGCAATTGTAACATAAGGTTAATCCTCTCTTCCTTTTAAATGATCCCCAACTTCTTCTATACTGCGCACTAGGATCATGGTAGCTAGTTTGAAAAAAATTCTTTCTAGGATCTTGCATCCATTTGTTAGTCCAAACATTCTTTCTATGCATAGGTATAACACATCTATCACTATTCTTGTCAGATCTATCCATATCAAGATTTATTTAATCTATTAGAGCCCTAGTTTTCTAGCCAGGACATAATCTATCAAACATACCTAGATCCATACTCTAGAAACACAAATTTTCACTTATTTTACTTCTATAGAGCACAAAGCTTCCAGATCTAAGACATTTTAACTATTCTTAACTTTATTAGAGAATAGAGTTTACAGATCTTACTTCTTTTCTACATATCTGACCTCTCTTCTTCAGAAACTTCCACTTTTACCTTTCTGAGAGCACAAAGCGTTCAGATCTCACTTATTTTCTTTAGATCTGTCCTTCCTTTCTTTAGCACAGAGCTTTTTAGATCAAGTGGATTACTACACACTTGGGCACAGATCCACGCACATAGCTCCCACAGTTTCAGGACAAATCTTTGCACAAAGTTTCTTCTTCCTCAGTTCCCAGCAATCACAATTTCACGTCTCGGCAACGGAACCATTTGTTGGCATAGGGGAAGACCCAGGGTTCTACCGGCCCTTTCGGCAACACCTGCAAAGCAGATGAAGTCTCACCTGAGGTAGAGGCTGGGGTGGTTGCACGACTCAAATGTCTGCAACTTTAGCTAGGACACATATCTGTGATTATATCGCTTATACAGCACTTAGCATCGATTATCCATCAATATTCAATCCTTATTATACTTCGCAGATAACACAGAGCATCACAGTAGTCACCTTGATCTAAGGTAACTTAGCACTTAGCAATAGTAAATAGGTCAAACCCAATAGTTCAGCACTAAGTATCTTCATACACATCAGATCTACTATGTATCCCTATCTAATAAGCGCAAAGCATAAATACATCCTATCTAAATATATCAAAGAACTTAGCAAAAGAAGAGATAAGCACAACAAGTCAAGGCACAAAGCATAACACATAGGTTTACGTGGTTCAACCCCACCCTGGGGCTACATCCACCAACTCTTATTCTATATTCTCGTCGACCAATCTGTTACAAGCACAAACCCATGGAAACCCTTACTTCACACAAGACAGAAGATCCGCGCAACCCGCTAGATCCTTCTTCCTTTCTTTTCAGCACAAAGCCTTCTATATCTTCACACATGGACTTGCACTAAGCTCTACAAGTCTATATAGAATGCACAAAGCTCTCGATCACACAGATCCCTTCTTGGCACTTAGCCTATATCACATAGATACAATACAATCCCTCTCCCCTTCTACTAGATGCCTATATGTCTATTTATACATACAAAATGGGCCTAGGCGTGGGTAAACCCACGAGCCGACATCCTTTTCCCATTACATATTCACAAAAACCAAAAAGGGACCCGAAAGTGGGCTGAGATCCCTTGATCTTTGCTTTGTCTGGCGCTCCATCTTTGACAGGCTGTCGAAGTCCCAAAAACGGTCAAATATGAACAAGTAACTTCAAAACTTGGTCAAGGGCCAACAAGTTTCTTAGACAATAATTGGATTCCCACATGGTTAATGTATTAGTACTAGGCATGTGGTATAAAATTGTAGTCTGCATGCTTGAGCAACAACTTATCCCAAGTTCAACGTCTTCCCCGGTAGTTAGAACTTAGTTCTATTTTGTTTCCAAGTTGGTGTATTCTGAATTACATCTCATATCGGTCCCACCCAAGAGAAAATACAAAAAGAGATAGTCTAAACTGAAGGAAGAACCTTCATAATAAAACATAAATCCCATTGATAAATTGGCCAGATCACAAGATTTGGAGAACCATTCCACTATTAAACATTGCAGAGTCTAATTGGGCCTTGGTGGCAGGTTTGGTTCCTATTGTTGAATCAAGGGATTTAGGACTCATCAACAGGATGTACGAGCTCATGCATTGTCACCAACAACAACTCCAATATTTTTTGATAGCAATCTTCAACTTGCATAATTTTTAAATGTCAATGACAACTTGTACAACAAATTTTAGGAAAGAAAGAAAAATAACTAAATAATAAAAAATCCCAATAATAGTGTTGGACTTTTATATTGAATGAACATATAAATGAGAATTAATTACCTCTCTAGATGCCTTTTCCTAATTTGTGAAGCACTAAGGTAAACATTCTATGCTCTTCTTCTATCGAAGGAACACCTATGGAAACATAGATATATTTATAACGACAAAAATGCTAGATACATCAGTGAAAGCATCACCATCCTCTATACCAATAGCGAATCCTCTAGTTCTGTAACTCCGAATGATTCTGTAACTCCGAAAGAATCACCATCCTATGGTTCTGTAACCCAATGAACTCAGGGGGAGGGGTTTATGGAGATGGCTCTATTTTCCATGTTGATATCATTAGAGGAGGGGCGATTGATCGTCAAAAAGAATAGGAAAACGATGAATATGTTTGAGACGTCCAATTGGCATTCAAATACTAGTACCCACACTACTAATATCAAACATGGTCGCTAGCTATTCCATGCAATGTTTGATGATTGTTTTTCTATTAATAAAAATACTCCCATCTCTCTAATTGATTGTTTTTGAATTATGTTTATTTTATGCTTTGATATTATGTAATCTCATTTCTAAAACATCTGTTAGAGATCATTATAGGCTGCGGGTTCTTCCCCTTGTGTTACATTAATAATCAACTGGAAGAAATTGATGCTACTTGATTTAACATATTTGAAAATTTAGAGTTCATCAAAGAGATTATTGGGCAAATCCTAATTTGTTTTTTTTATAGATATAAATATTAGATACACTGGTAAAAAAATATTGAAATGTTGATGTATTATAAATTTCAATTAAAACGAAGTCTAAAAGGTCATTAAAGGCACACTTGCCTCTTGAAATCATCCATTTAATCTTGAAAGGAAAACCAAGTCTGCTAGATAACGTTTAATCTTAAAGACAAACCAAGTCTATTGGATAAATATAAAAGTTTATGCATAAATATGTAAGAAAGCAAATATATTTTTAACTATATTTATAAGAAAATACCCTTTGTAACTTACCATTAAATATTTTAATAATTAATAACAAGAATATCATGGTTTGCATTCTAAATTTTCATCAACATGAAAGAAGATCAACATGAAACTGAATAAGTCTTACTCTAGTAAAACCTTAAAACCTTAGTTCTATTTGTTGTATGAAGGATTTAGTGGAAGCCAACAACCATTGTTGGTTATATATCTTTATCTATGGGGGAATCAAGTTCTTTGACCTACAATCGGGGCAATTGGCCATTGAAATAATTTGATCATGCTTCAACTAATACCTTAGCAGAGAATGAATTTAAATTATTACTATTAAAGTACATTTCCATTGCCTCTCAATTTTGATTTCTTGGGTACACAGGTATTCATGGTCAAATTTTATTCTATATTAACCTTAAAAAAATGTGTTTCGTAATGAATCAAAATGTCACACTTATTTAACAGATTTCCTCTGGTGCTTATTCAACATATTTCCTCTGCCACTATTGGCAGGGACTTGCTGCCCTTTGCAACTCCCCTTGTTTATTGTTATGGTGTATGGGTAAATTGTAAAACATTATTGACATGACCCTAATGGCTTATGTATTTACATGTAAAATTAAATAGAAGAAGTATACATAAGTAAAGAGTAAGAATAAGTAATGAGTGAGAACACGTATGCAAATGTTAATAGAAGCATTATCATACATGTTAGGATATCATGATTTTATAAGGATGCATTTGAGTTACTTGAGAGACCCTTTTAAGATATTCATTATTGTGTATTTGATACATATACCTTGATCCAGATCTCGGGGGATGAGATCTGGATGGCTTGAATGTCGAGAGAGGAGTAGCTTAGAAATTCCAATCTTGCATGAAAAGAAGCATGGGAAAAAACATGTAAATAAAGTACTTGGGAGGTGAGGCTCAAAGATGAGCCTCACATCTAAAACTCATTATTAGTAAATCATTGAGAGCTAATTAATCTCACAATGAACAATAGAAAATATGAGAGAAACCAAAATGAGTAACTTGATATTATTAGAAGACTTGCTAGGCCTTTATATAGCATTACAAAATGGTCCATTGGATAAAGTAAAAAATAACTCATTAAATGCGTCTCTATTATTAGTATAATAAATCTAACTACCCAACTAACTAAGTAGTGGAAAATAAAACCCAATACAATAATGGGAAGAGCTCATTAAATGAGTCTCTATTATTATAATAATAGTTCTAACTACCTAGCTAACTAAGTAGTGGAAAATAAAACCCAATACAATAATGGAGAGGTGGGACTCTCTTTGACTCATATGGACAACCTGTTAGCCCAATTAATTAATGAGGAGGTGGACATCTCTTTGATCCACATAGACAATATATTAGCTTTATAGTTTTATGACTTTTGCATTTGAATTTAGACCATATACCCCCTAAAATTTGGATCATTCTTCCCCCTTATAAAATGACGGTCCCCATCATTTCACCCATGCTAAAAAATGAAACCCCATTATCATACCATTATGATTACAATGTGAAAATACCCAATGAAGAGAAGGATTTGTGTGGTTGACCCATAACCATGGGTTTGTGGTTGAACCATCACCTAGTTGACAATGACATTGTACATGGGTATACAAATAAATAAATTTTAATAAAATCCCAAAATAAAAAAAATAATATGGAAAAATGGTGACTTTGGGGGTTGTGAACATCCTTCTACAAATATATTCATAACTTTTTCTATAGGTGATGCAATCAAATTCCATTGAAGACCCATTTGAGCTATTGAAGAGATATTTCCATTGGTATATAGAACTTGTTCTGAGGTGGCCCATGGATTGAGAAACATCAGGCTGAATTTGAGGGGCACACAACCGCGTTGGTTACATACATGTGTTGCTTCAAACAAAGATATCTCATAAACCATAAAACAAAATGAAATTTCGAAAAATACCCATTTGATATTATGAAGATATATTTCCATCCATATGTGGAACACCTTATTTATTTTCCTAAGAATGAATAAAAATACCATTGAATATGGTGGTATGCGCGACTTCCTTGGGTCAAATACGTTCTGAGATTCAATTGATGATATCTCTCAAACCAAGAAGACAAATGATATTCCAATAAATACCCATTTGAGAACTTGAAGAGATATTTCCATCCATATGTGGAAATCCTTCTTTAGTTTTTTGAGCAGGGAGAAAAGTACCGTTGGAGATGGTGGTACTCGTGGACTCTTTGGGTCAAATACATGCCGAGATTCAATCGATGATATCTCTCAAACAAGAAAGCCAAATGAAATTCCACAAAATACCCATTTGATATATTGAAACAATATTTCCAATGAGATATTGTAGAGCCTCTAAAATGCTGTGTATAGGTCGCAACACCTATTTGAAGTTGGCTGCATGTAGAGGGACATAAATGATTCCAAGAGAGGAGGAGCTTAGAAATGAAAATATTGCATGAAAAAAAGCATGGACAAAAACATGTAAATGAAGTACTTGGGAGTCTAAAAATCATTACTAGTAAATCACTCAGAGCTAATTAATCTCACAATGAACAATATAAAAAATAAGAGAAGTCAAAATGAGTAACTTGATATTATGACAAGGCTTGCTAGGCTTTTATCTAGCATTACAAAATGGTCCATTGGACAAAGTAAAAAATATCTCATTAAATGAGTCTCTATTATTAGTATAATAGATCTAACTAACCAACTAACTAAATATTGGAAAATAAAACCTGATACAATAATGGGAAGAGCTCATTAAATGAGTCTCTATTATTATAATAATAGATCTAACTACCCAACTAACTAAGTAGTGGAAAATAAAACCCAATACAATAATGGAGAGGTGGGACTCTCTTTGACCCATATGGGAAACCTATTATCCCAATTAATTAATGAGGAGGTGGGCATCTCCTTTTTCCACATGGACAATCTATTGGCTTTATAGTTTTATGAATTTTGCATCCGAATTTAGACCATATGCCCCCTAAAATTTGGATCATACCTCTATAAGTTGGATATTATATTTCAAACTCCAAATAACCCTATAACTTTGTAGGCATGGGACATATTATAAGTTGTATTCTTTCTTTTTGAGGCATACAAATCTTATCTATCTTATGAAGCAACCCATCTTCAAGATGGTAGTCATCCTTGATGTCACCTTCTTTCTAATGAACTTAGCCTCACAACGGTCAAAATATCTCCCTTGAGTACTCATCCTCTATGCATTCCTCTTTGTAGGTTGTGTACATTTAAAAAACATACACAACTCAATCCCCACAAATTTCAATCACTAAGAGTAAAAAAATCAATGATCTTAGGATATGTTGGTTTTGATAACATGTTTACCAAATTGTTACTCTTTCCCTTATCATACTTAATGATTAGATGAAATTACTACAAAAAATCCATCCATTTGTAATGATTTTATTGTTGTAGATTACTTTGGGCTTGCAAGTATTGTAAGGGTTGGTGATTTGTGTGGACAATGGTATTCTTTCCCATCAGATAGTGCTTCCACTTCTTAATTTCTTTCACTAAGGCATAAATATCATTACCATAGGTGGGGTATTTGAGGAATACTCCATGAAACAACTCATGATGATAGGAAATTGAATTAACTTATAGCATTGGGACCACTCCCATAGTATACACACTTGCATAGATATCTACTTTTATAGGCTTTTGCGAATTAGGTCATGTCAAATCTGAAGCTTAACTAATTTTATGTTTGAATTGCTCAAAGGATTTGTGTTGAGTCTTTCCCCATTGCAAACTCTTGCAACCAGTAGTTATATCATGAAATGTTGCATCCATAATTGATAAAGAAATTATGTTTTTTCAAACTAAATTCCCCAAATAACATAAGAATAGAAAGAAGAAGTAACTCTACACCTTGTGAATGATAAAGAGTCATTGAAACCTCTTAGAGGGGGAAACTTCTCTTTACAATATATGCAATGCATAAGATAAGATGCCTATAAAACTAAATCTCCTTTATTATAAATAGGAGATAAAGTGAGCATGATGTAGCCTAGCAATAAACCTACCTAACCATACCTAATATACTAATATGAATGAAGGTTAATGCCTTAACATAGCCTCCCTCTTTAAAAAATATTTTCCTTCAAAGCTTGTAATTGATGGGTATTCTTCATGAATTGCTTATTTTCCTATGTATCTTCTTATTAAGATATATTCTTCCACTTGATTAGGTAATCCATAATATTTCCATTCTAAAGTGTTAGAGAACATTGAACCATAACTTTTTCTGGTTCAAGAATCAATTTCCCTTCTTCATCTAATTTTGGAAGTTCTGTCTGCACTGACCTAGTTTGTGCTAGAACCGTTTTTAGGAAAATACATGAAAAACCTTTTGAATGCAAGAAGAAGGAAAAGATGACTCATGTGCAACTTGTCCAATCTTGCGAATAGTATTGTAGGGTCCACGAAATTTTGGAGCTAGTTCTTGATTCTTATTTTTTTTAGAATATATTTCTTATAAGGTCATAGTCTCAAAAATACCCAATCACCCTCCTCAAATTGTATTTCACTTCAATGTTGATCTTCTTGTTTCTCCATCTTGTTCTATGCCATTTGAGGATTTTCATTAATAATTTTAAAATATTCTTTATTCTTTTCCATATGTGAGTCTGCTCCCTTACTTTATATTAGTCCTACAAAAAGCATGTGATTCTAGGGGATAAATATCCATAAAGAGGTTCAAATGAAGACATATTAGTAGATGTGTGATAGGTGTTATTATACGACCATGCTGTTAGAGGAAGCCACTTTTCCCATTGATATTTCTTGTCTAAAGATATCAATGTAGATAACTCTCTAAACATTTTTTAACTATTTCTACTGGACCATCTATTTGTGGATGACAGGTTGAAATCATAGCTAGTGTTGTTCCACTCATCTTCCATAAGTCTATGAATTTCCTTCATAAACACTTCTGCCACTTGGCGTACTATATATATATATATATATATATATATATATATATATATACTTTGAATTCCACAAAAATGTGCATATTTTGTGAGCCTATCCATGGTCACCACAAAAGTGGCAACCTTACCTTCTAATTTTGGCAAGCCTGTAACGAATTCCATTGATGTATCTTCTCATACTTGATTAGGTATGTGAAAATATTGAAGTAACCCTAGAGCCATGAATATGTATGCATTATTTCTTTGGCACACCTAACATTCTCTTACAAATTTTTGAATATTTTGCTTTATTCCTTACAAGAAAAAATCTTGTTTGATCCTTTGATATGTTTTAAGGAACCTTGAATGTCCTCTCGTCGGAGAGTCATGAGAATCCCTTAATATTTATTTCTTTAAATTTTATTGAGGGCATACAAATATTCCACTCTTATACCAAAATATATCTCTCTTCCACTCCCAATGTTCCATATAGCTCATCGCTTCTTTTAGACATTTTATTTTCTTTCTAGTACTATTGTCATCTTTCCATTCATGGTGAGTTTATTCCAACCACACAGGAATGAAAGAAATAATGGAATATAAATTTGAGATTTCTTATATTCTAGAAAAGTAATCTTCTACCACATTATCCTTCCCATTTTTATAGATAATTAAAAAAAAACACTTTTCATTTTTTCTACTGAATTTTGTTTCTCTTCTGGCGACAATATTTTATCGAAAAAATAATTAAGGTTATCATGGTCTATCTTGACCTTAAATTGCCTCCCAATGAGATATTGTCACCATTTTTTTTATTGCATGTGAAATTGTTGCCATTTATTTTTCATACATAGATTTCATCAAGCATTTTACCTTGAATTGTTTACTCTCAATATCCAATGGTCTCCCTTCTTGCATCACTACTGCTCCAATTCCTTGTCCTGATGCATAACTTTCAACTATGAATGTTTTACCAAAATTAGGTGTTGTTTACATTAGTGTAAAATAAATAACATCCTTTAAGAGTGAGAATGCCAAGGTATCCTTTTCATTGCATACACATTAATTTTTCTTCAAGAGAGATGTGAGTGGGCTTCCAATGCATGCATAATTCTTATTTTTTTCTTTATAATATCCCGTAACACCTAAAAATCCTCTAAGACTCTTTATATTATTAGGAATAGGCCATTTTGTGATAACTTGGATCTTTTGAGGGTCCAACTTGACCCCTTCCTATGAAACAATATGACCCAAATGCTCTACTTATTATTTACTAGAAGCACACTTAGATCTTTTTACATAAAATTTATTATTATCGATAATTTGGAGGACCTTATCCACATGTTTAATGCAGGGATGATTTTAAGGATGGAAATTTATATTAAAATGTAGAAACATGGGCTAATATTACTAGTCCTTAATATGAAAAATGTAAAATGTTTGGCGATAATTTTGTAAAAATATTCAAATTTATAAGGATTTTATATAGTTTCGATTAAATTTTGGTGATTTGTAAGGTAAAACAATTTTATTCTATCGAATTTGGGCAATCATTTTTAGAAAAAATGGAAATTAGAAAATCGTTTTTTGGGAAAAGCCATGGAAAATTAGCCCATTTGCGAAATTTAGCCCCTAAAATCATCTATGGTTTAATGTGGTCTTCCCATGATTATATATATATATATATATATATATCATCATCATCATCATCATCATCATCATCATCATCATCATCATCATCATCATCATCATCATCATCATCATCATCATCAAAGAAAACCAACATTAAATTTCAAAGATGGGGTGAAATTTTTTTGTTCATAAGGCTTTGAAAAGTAGAAGGAGAATTAGTCAACCCAAAAGGCATGAGAAAGAGCTCATAGTGGCCTTCATGTGTTCTAATTTTTTTTTTTGGAATGTCATCTTCTCTTAATCCAATTTGGTGGTGTCCTAATTTAATATCTAACTTTGTAAAATAAGACACTCCATGAAGCTCATATAATAACTCATCAATATTTGGAATAGGGAAATCATCATTGATGATGATTTTGTTTAGGTTTCTATAATCAAGACAAATCCTCCAAGAATTATCTTTTCTTCTCACCATCACTACTAGAGATGAAAGGGAACTCCTGCTTTGTTAAATAATGCTTGAATCCATCATGTCTTGTACCATTTTCTCAATCCCCCCTTTTGATAATGTGGATATCTATAAGGCCTTTTATTAGGAGGAGTAATTATAGGTATTACTCCAATTTGATGTTCATGACCTCTACATGGAGGTAGTCATTTAGAAATTTCTTGGAATACCGTATGGTGCTTTTCCAAGCTGCATTTTAATTCCTATGGACTATTTTCATCTTTCTATTTTACTTCCATAAAATAAATTCTAACCATTACTCCACTACTACGCACTTTTAGGAGATTTTCCATTCTATGAGAGACTATGACCTAAGAGGGTGCAGATTTTAACCCGTTGAGTTCATTTTGAATTCCTTCTAATTCAAATCTAATGAATAATTCATTATAGCTTGTAGAAATTGTACCAATTTTATCAACGATTGAATCCATAGAACAACATATACAACATATACCCCATACTAAATTTAATGTTACATGAATTTTCCTCCTCTTAAGGGATTGAGGTGTTGACAAATCTGCCAATTAATGAACAAATATTTAAGGCCTATCTTGATATATGTTGTGGAAAATTTCTCACCCTTTTCCTACTCTTTTAAGTTCACAAGTTATTATTCACCCATTTTTGCAGATGCCTCTATTTACTCCTCATCATTATTTTCTAAAGTGAAAAATTTTGTTTCTTGACATTTATGCTATTTTCACCATTTTCTATTACAACAAAAGTATAGTCATTTTACTCTTCTCTCATCCAATTCCTTTTTTGATATTTGAGTAGATTGATGCAAGGTTACCCTATGAGGCACAAATTGATCTCTGATTCCTAAATATGTTCTAGTGGTATATTTGTGTGTAGCCTTATTCTTGGATTGAATATGATGATCATATTTCATAGCTTCCATAACATTTTTAGGATGTTTTAAGAAAAGCTCACATTTAATGTTTTCTTTTAATCCACCTATGTAAGCTTCCAATATATTTTCATCTCTTATTTTATCCACCCTTTGTGGCCAATACCCATAATTTCAATTGACGACTAGTCCTGATGATTAATCCCGATTCAGATTCGAAACGTCGATGACAAAAATGACACCAAATTTGGATTATCTAGAAAATACCTTCGAAACTCCTCACCACAAAAATTTGAAAATAGTAATATCTTCCCTGTACGAAAGGGAAACCTGGAACAATTTTCGTTTAATGGAAAATCAACAGATTAAAATCATTCGACGAGATATTGATGTCAACTTTCTCAAAAGATGCAGAGACAATAATTTAACCCCAAATTTCTCCTTCATTAATCATCAACTGCATAGTAGATGGAATTACAAAGCGTTTGAACGACTCAGTCGTGCCCTAGTCCAGGGAGAAATATGAAAAACACATGAAGCACTGGACTTTCTATCAAGAACAACCCTTGAACTTCACCTGAATCTCCCGCACTAGATACAAACAAACCTCTAGATGGTGATGGATTCCAGTGTTGCATTAAAGGCAGAGGGAGAGGGACGTAAGGAAAAAAAACACCATGTAAGAAAGCTAGAGAATCTTATAGATAAAAGGGATGCGAAAAACAAATAAGACGCTATAGTAAACGATGATAGAAAAGTCATAAACCTATCCAACCATGATCTAAACAATGAAGAATTAAATATATTAAAGAAAGGATTAGGTTTTTCCATTTCTACGAAAAAACGTCCCTGTAGCATAGAAGATATCATAAAAAACCTCAATGAGTAAGATAAGGATGTCATTAGGAAATACTGCGCTCTAGTCCTCAATAATTTAAAATCACCGAAAAATAACATCAATAAAAAGGAGCACGAAGCCATCAAGAACCTCAGAAACAACAAAAACATTGTGATTTTGGAGGCTGATAAGGGTGGAGCTACATTAGTAATGAACAAAATGGATTACAACACCAAAATGATAGAGCATCTCACCATGACTAGCAGTTATAAGAAGCTAGACAACAATCTAATATCGAAGGTCATCAAGGAAGTCAAGAAGGCCATAAAAGTTTCCAACCTAGATGAAAGGATGAAGAAATGACTAACTCCAAGCTGCATAATCACCCCTAGAATATATGGACTCCCTAAGATCCACAAGGAAGGAGTTCCTCTAAGACCAATTGTCAACACAATCGGTTCCTCAAAATATGAACTAGCCAAGTACATGGCAAGGATCCTAGGACCATTAGTTGCTAGAACATACTCATACATCAAGGATTCAAGACACTTTGTGGAACTCATAAACAAGGAGAAAATTGAATGAAAGGATATGCTCATTAGCTTTGATGTGGTTTCACTTTTTACTAACATCCCATTAAATGAGGCCATTCAAGTTATAAATGAGGTCATAGACCCTCAAACAACTAGACTAGCAGAAGTTTGTCTAAAATAAACCTTATTCAGTTTCCAAGGAGAGTTTTTTGAACAAACAAGTGGAGTAGCCATGGGATCCCCTTTATCCCCAATTGTAGCCAACCTCTACATGGAGAAGTTTGAGAAAAATTCCCCTGAATCATACCCCCTTAAAACATCTAGATGGAAAAGGTATGTTGATGATATCAACGTCAAGTAGCCTCATGACAAAGAAGAACTGGACAGATTCTTTGAGCACCTCAATGGAATTTCTAAGAACATCAAATTCACCATGGAACTAGAAGAAAACAATAGCATGCCATTCCTAGACGTATTTATGACTAGGAAACTTGATGGCACACTTGGACATAAGGTCTTCAGGAAGAAAACTCACACATACAACTACCTTCATACTGAATCCCACCACCATCCCTCTCAAAAGATGGGGGTTCTCAACACCATGGCCATAAGGGCGACAATAATTTCCGACAAGGAACATCTTAAAGAGGAAATAGACCACTTAATTAAGGTCTTCAAGAACATTGGATATAAATATAGAGACATAAAAAAGGCAATATATAAGAAGGATAGAAGGAATCATGCCCATAATGATCAAACCACCAACATAAAGGCCTTTCTTCCTTACATTTGAGGTGTCATAGACAAGATTGCAAAAGTCTTAAAAAGAAAAGAAATTAATACCTCCTTCAAACCCATAATTACTATCAGACAACGAATGAAGTCTGTGAAGCACCCTATAGACCACCAACAAGGGAAAGACATCTACACGGTCTCTTGTTCATGTGGGCAATGTTACCTTGGTGAAACTAGACAATCGTTCCAGGTTAGGATTAGGGAACATGAAGCAAACATTAGAAATGAACACACTCACATTTCTACCTTAGCAGAACACTCCCTTAAAACCAAACATCATGTTTGCCTTGAGGATACCAAGATACTAGCAAAAGAGGATCACTCCTACAAAAGACGCTTAAGAGAAGCTCTAGAAATAATCAAGCACCTCAACAATATGAACAAATATGGTAGCCTAGAGTTAAGTAGTTTTTGGCACCCATTAATCAACCAACTAAGAGACCCTCATAGATCAAATCAGGTATGACACCTACCTTTTTCTTTTCCTTGCATGTTTTTTATTTATTTTTGAATTAGTTCATAGGTTTAGAGGTCTAACTAACCTAGTCTTATTACTACTAAAAAAAATTAATTATAAAACTTGTTACTATATATTATTAATTAAGTTCTATATACCCTAATCCTAATCTTATAAATCTACATTTATTAACAATATTATGTATCCTAATCATATTAAAACCTGTTACTATATATATTAATACTTAGTTTTTATCATTCTAACCCTATATATATATATATATATATATATACTATTATCAATACTTGTATTTGGTTATGATATATAAATCCTAATCGCATAAACCCTAAATCATAAATAACCCCAACTACATATATTAACACTATTAAGTATCCTAATCATAATTAAAAAATAATATTTTTTCATTCTAACCCTATATATATATATATATATATATATATATATATAACATTATATATACTTATATTTAGTGATGATATAAAAATCCTAATCACATAAACACTAAAAGCATAAATAACCCCTCCTACATAATTTAACACTATTAAAAGCATCCCGATCATATTAAAATCATTCATTCTAACCATATATATATATATATATATATATATATATATATATATATATAGTGATGATATAAAAATCCTAATCACATAAACACTAAAAGCATAAATAACCCCTCCTACATAATTTAACACTATTAAA
>ML783503.1:375792-411954 GCA_009831015.1 Picea engelmannii
TATATATATATATATATATATATATATATATATATATATATATATATATATATATATATATATATATATATATACTTAGGGAATTATTGATTATTATCATTTTTTTATTAATTTATTTGATTTTATTTTTGTTTTCTATTTTTTGTTTGGCTCTTAAATTAGGGTTTATAGATAGCCGACTTGGTTAAATTCTAAAAATTGTCCTGCATATAAAGTATTAATTGACTAAGATCAACAAGCTTTCAATTGACGATTAGTCCTAATGATGAATCCTGATTCATATTCGAAACACCGATGACAAAAATGACACCAACTGTGGATTATCCAGAAAATACCTTTGAATGACCTAATTTATTGATTCTTATCAACTAACTAAAATAGTCTTGTTCCCAAAAAAATTCATATTTTTATTCTAAGTCTCTTGTAAATAAAACCCAAGTATTATTTACAAGAGACTTATAATTACAATATGAAAAATTTTGGCAACAAAATAGAGGCTAGAGTCTTCCTCTGGGTGAACATATATATTTCAAGGGGTGGGCACCTAGTCCTACTAAAGTTGATTATTCAAAGGTTACCTGTTTATTGTATTTCCATTGCGAAGGTCCCAAAGGTAATATTGACTAAAATAAAATAAAAATGTATTTCCACTTTCTCTGGTCAAGAAACAATTCCTTAGAAGGCATACCCCTAGTGAAATGGTCAACCCTAACACTCCCAAAGAACCTTTGAGTCTAGGAAGTTAAGACCATATATCTCTTCGGTCAATCCCTGATAACTAAGAATCTCTAGAGGATAATTTACAATGAATCTTTGTGGGGCTGAGTAATGAAATCAAAGTATCGTGGAGGGATCTTGATGGAAAATTAGATCTGATAGGTACATAAATTAACAAAGGATAGTTCTATAGTATGGAAATCCTCAGTTGAAGAATTTCCCCTTGTTAGAATATGGCTCTCTTGGTACATTGGGAACAAAATAAAAAATCAAATTGGAGAGAACCCCTAGATCAAGGCATATGAAGCCTTTGGACTCTTGAACCCCCTCATTGAGGCACTTCACAACCAAGGAATCTATTTTATCCATGATGTTGGTTCTCATAACCGGAATAGGTTGAGTAGACAAAGGTGGAATATGACATTTGATTTAAGTCTAGAAGGACCTCTTGTAGAGGAATGTAAGGATTCTGTCAATAAGATCTCTACTAGTTTTATCAATCTATCAGAAAAAGACGACATGTTGTACTAGTCAAAGATCCCTTTGACTGGTGACTTTGCAGTCAAATTGGGTTACTCATATCAACTTGAAGTTGACTTCCAAGGTTTCTAGAATAATGGTGTAAATATCTCAGGAAAATCCGCAACCCCCTTAAAAATAAACTTGCACTCTAGATTTTTCTTAATAATAAAATCCTCACCTAGGATAATAGACTAAAACAAAGTTGGATTGAATCCAATCGCCATTCCTTATGAGGGAAGGACTCATAAATTGTTATGCATCTCTTTGTTACTACCCATTCAACATAATTGTTTGGACAAGGATAACCCATAGATTGATACTAAAGACCACCTGGAATAAACTCAGGCTTGGGGACTGTGTTTAGGAATGTCTAATGAAATCTAAGATGGCAGGTATTAAAGTTGTATCATGTTTTTTGAACTATGAGATGTTAAGCCCTAGAAAAATTCCCATGTTATGTATAAAACCATTTATTAAGCCTTGGATATTGTGTTATTACATTTCTATTGTTATATGTGTAGGTCGATGTTGACATGGGAAAAATCACCTTTTGTCAACAGCAAGGGTTACCCCCAATAAGAAGTCCTAATTAGACCTCTCACCATTTGGAATAGGGAACCCATCCAAATTTTGGCCCAAAAACCATTTCTGGTTTTGGTTTTACCAGTTGTAGCATGGTCCACCGATGAAGTTTTCCTAAGATAAAGAATGAAATGAAACTAATATAATATGCATGCGCCCAGAATAAACTATGACAACCAAAAAGTAGACATCTAACCAACAATGCGCTTGTTGTGGGCCCAAAAAATAGTTCACACAAAGAAGAGACAACAACATGAATAAACAACAACAAATACATAATAGTCTATCATTTGAACAATTATTTATGATTCTATGACCATGAATTTATACAAACATTATCGAAATAACATGAATAAGAATGCAACCATCATACAATATGAAATACATTCTTACACAACCCAAGTGCTGATAAAATGAAAAATAATAGCCCACAATATGTCCAACACGAGAACTAAAGCTCTCGAGAAAATGGCTTGGCCAAACTGACTTATTCTCATTAAAAGTTTCAGTAATAGTACATGAAATACCTAAGGAATGCTTCCCAATTTTAGTTAACACAGTATTCCCAAAATAGTTCAGAAAATGTACAATGATTGAAGAGCGAAAAAAACCCTATTCTTTGGATACAATTCTAGTATTTATTGAAGTTCAATATGACTTGTTTCCTTATTCATACACCCATGACCTTTCATTTACTAATGTTCATCTGTATCCTCTTTGTAATGATGAGGGAACAAAGACACCAATTACATTTCGAATTTGTATTTTAGCGTTGGCAAGCTGTCATAAATTTCGACTACATTTTACCCTACGCACCATGAAGACTGGTATGGACATGGGTGCATCTTCATTATCCAAGTTTTAGAGTCGATCATCATTGGGTTTATACCTCGTCTTCATCCAATTGAATTAAATTCCCTTCGTTGTTCCCTGCTTCTATGACAATTGTTGTCGTTGTTAATGATCTATTGTCCTTGGTTGTAGATCACATTGTGAGGATGTTGATTATGAACTCCTCTCAGCATTAGTACTTGGGACCATTTAGCATGCGACATATGAGTGACCTTAGAGTAATTTCCAAATAATTCATTAAAATCAATATTTAGATTCATATAACTGAAGCATTAACTAATTGAAATTTCTCATAAAGTTCCCTGAATTCAATCCCTTATTCCTCTGCTCATGGTTGAGGGGTTGTGTTCTCTGGGGATATTAACAAGGTGCCATATATTGATCCTAAAAAATGAATATAATTGATGAGGAATTTCTCAAATCATATAACTGGGAATTTATACATCTCGGAAAGAAATTTCCAACGGTATAAGGAACGTGTGAAATGAACACCCGAGTCAAACATTATGGATGAAATACAGAAGGAATTCTAGAAGGGTCATGTTGCCGTGTTGGAGCAGTTTGAAAAAACTCCTCCAGTGTATACCAGATCATTTCAAAGGAACTCTTCCAATATGAAATTTTTGAAAATATTCTCATATCTCTCATCTCTTCCTCAGTTTTCAGAGGCTCCAAAAACTAGTTTGTTTTCTATGTTTTCCTTAGCTGGATGCCCACACAATGACAGGGGTAGATGCCTGACCACTTGATTTAAACTTGGGACAAATCCAGAGCTTCTTCCAAAGCCACTCTTATTCAAATAATCATATCACCAAACCCAAAAGAAAACCTGGTTGGTTGATCAAGCCTCCCCTTTTAGACTTATTCTTTTCAATCTTGATTTTATCACTCTATCTTGCTTTTTGTTTTACAACATTTTTTGTCTCATCTATCTTGCCTTGCATTACTAATTTGTGAAGTCATTTTCGTGACTCTCCATCTTAAAATATTTCTTAGTTTTAATAATAGTCATATTCTCATTATGCCCAAGTGTGATATCTTCATCGAATGCAAGTATTATTTAAATGTTGTTCTACAGATCCCTTCTTTATCATTTGTGTGTGTATTAAGGCATCGAAGAGTATCCTTAGAGTGTTGAGATCCCTTCTTCATCATATGCGGGGGTATTAAGGCATCAAAGAGTGTCGACATCCCAGAAGATATTTCTATGCTTATTGAGAGAAGGCCATGTGATTGTCCAATTGGGCTCCCATTGAAAAATATATATTACGATTTGCACTTGTGCTAAACTTGCATGATTTTGATTCTCCGATTCAGATGCTGACTGGTCACCTATCTTGGTAAAATAATATACCTTTATGGTTTCATGATCATCCCTATTCCAATCATCTTGGGTAATATCAAGTTCACCATACTGATTTCTAGTTCCCGAACTTCCATACTTATTCCTAATACCTAAACTTCCATAATCATTTCTGTAACCATGCCTCTAAGCTTAAAAAACAATTTAAGCACAATGTTTTTTAATCTCATAGATTGATAAAAGGGTATAAGAAAATAGAAGAGCACACATCCTATACAGATTACACAACAAAAATATTTGTATTATTTTTCATTTTTGCACAATTACTACACAATTATATGGTTGGATTAAGATCCAACTTATTCTAAACATAGAGAGAATCTCTCAACAACCTCCAATGGATTCAAACCAAAATCAACCCAATTCTATTGTAAGCATTATTCCAACACCCTCCAATAATGCTTACATTACAAATATTATATCATAATTACAATACTCAAATTTCAACATAAATATTTGTCTTGATATGGTCTTCATCAACACTCCTATCCACTCTGAAATCTTCCAGTATAATCTCTTTCTTATTTTCAACTTCGAGCTCCCATTTCAACTCATTTAAGACAACAATTCTTCTAACCATCATTGATGAATTTGTAGAATTAAAACTCCTCGACACTGAATTATCCTATGGATACACTACCATTTGATATGATAAAACTTAGACATAATCAAATATGTGATGTGTTCCTTGGGCACCAAAAAAACGTTGAGAACCACTAATTTGAATTATGTTATTGATTGGTTCTACTCTATATATTTTACAAACCAAAATATACATTCCCACTAATTAATATAAATAATACAAACTAATTAATATAGTTTCTCTCTCATTGCTTTTTACAAACTCCGGTAAATTGGAATATGAGAAAGAGGTTGTAGGTTCTAAATGAAAAGTATCACAGTCTCTTCAAAAGATCTTTAATATTGTTGGAGGAATTAATTTCTACCTACCTCATCAACCACCTGTTACTGTTCCTCCACCGCCTTCCAGACAATTCCATCACCGACTCAACCACCGACACTCCAGTCGCTTCATGAATGTTCTGGATCTTCGGGATCCTTCCATAACCTCTATAAAAATGAGGCATCTATAACCATTTCATCAATCAAGAAAAGACTGAATTAGCCTCTCAGCCAAAAAGTTCCTCACTACAGGGATAACCCGAAAGAAGATCCTTGTAAATGGCCATTCTAGCCCGGAAAAATCACTTTTATGGCATTGAATAACAAATTACTTCAATATAACCTCCCTCTTTTATTTAGGAAGGAGATTAGATTTTAATTAAACACCTTATGCAGGAAGTAAATATAGTTCTCGCCCTGTGGACAAGCACCTTATCTCATGGACCGGCCAAAACCTTCCCTCCCTTAAGGAAGACACTGACTAGAAAGAGAGAGAATTCCTAGACCATAGATCTCCTTTGGCTTGTTTGGTAGGAACTTTAAACTGGACGATAAATCTCTTTATATGCCTAATTGAAAGACTTTATATTGGACTGCTACCCACACTCAAGCTAAGGCCCTCAGTGAGGAACTACAACCAGACGATCTTGGAAGGAAGGTTCAGGCCAGACAGATCCGCACATGAAGACAAGCCTTTTATGTGCATAACCTCACTAAGGACAAATTTAGGAACGAATTTGAGTTCCCTAAAGAAAAAATCGAGTTATGGACCCCATATTAGAAATAGATTATGAAACCCCAGCAACACACAATAGAACGAAGGCTCCGCTACTCAGTTTTTGATATTTTGATTTCATCAAACACCCCCATCTTACCGGCGTGTTAACTCTTTTCTTCACTTGGGATTTTATTGAAATGAACACATCTAAGCATAGAAAATGTGCATCTTAACTACGATAAGAATGAAGTAGGGAAATTAGCGACATGATTCTTATGTTTTATATACATAATTATCCCCGATGCGGGAAATAAAAATATATTTGGCATAGCTTTGTCCTCCTTTGTTATTCTTCTGATTTATTGTTATTGTTCTTTGTTACTTAATTTCCACACTCTTCATTTTGGTATCAGAGCTTGGGTCTGGGCCTCACTTCCTTATAGGAGGGCCCAAGATCCTCAGAGGAGATTCTTCATCACTGACAGAAGAGTCTATGCAATGTTAGAGCTTTGTGATTTGGTGTAGATCTGAAGAGTGAAGATAATCTCTGTGAAGAGGAGGAAATTTTTGGGTTTTCATAGCTCCGATTCGATTCCCTACAAAGAAAACCCTAGCAGTCGGATCTGTTGTTGGTCAAGGAGGTGAAATGGGCATAACATCCAAGGATACAGACTCAGTTTCTTCTATTGGAGATAGTTCAGATGTCGGGGACTTGCAAGCTTATGGAAATGTTCATGGATAGCCATAGAAGAAAGTAGAAGGGTTTATGTCCCTGTAAGTCGATCCAGAAATGGAGGGTTTTGAAGGTGAGGTGTGGATTAAGGTAGCAAAATCAAGGATTGTTGTGGCCGTTGAGGATGCATGGAAGAACTATAGGTGCCGAGGGTTGGGAATTGGGGTCTATAGCTACAATTCAAATGGAAGATGGAGATAGAGACGGATTCCCTCTACAAATCGAATCCCATAAAGGGTCGTATATTGGTAATGTTTTGGATTTTTCTTTACACAAAATCCCTCCAAATAGAAGGCCAAGATCCACTTCGAGTAGCACGGAGTAACATTGGGTTTTATTTGTGCTGAAGGGTATGAAGTCGAATGAAAACCTAAGAGAGGGTTCTACGAATTCTAGCGGTGCAAGTGAGAAAAGATGAAAATGGATTACTATCTATGTCGGCCCAATACTATACAGTACGTGTAATGTGGCATTATGGAATTATTTTTGGTTTCTAAGAGTCATAACGAGTGGAAAATTAAGAGATATTAATATAAAAGGGATATTTTAGCAAAAGTCATTATGAATTTTATAAAGCCCAATAAGTGGTTATCATATGAATTTATAAAATGTAAAGGGATAAATGAAAAAAGGAGTGGAGAGTTTATCTATGTAAAATCCAAAGCCAATATGTAATTTGAAAGTTGTGACAAAGATTATCAGTAGTTGTTATTTGCTTCAATTTGGGCATATGGTAAAGAATAGGCTTATTTGGAATATGCAAAGGGTGCATATGTAATGGGCTTGTAATTTGTTGGGAATTTAGTAAAGAATGTGGAATTTTTGTACCTGAGATGAAATGATGCATATATGTTGTAGGGTGTGCATGATCGATAGTACCCAACACCCTAGAGGGTTTTGGTCCAAAGTTGTAAAGCTTAGCCATAGGCAAGGCAAGCTATATTCCCCGGGTGTTTAGTAAGCCCTGTTGAGTTAGGCCTACATGGATTAGTGTGATAATGTAGCGTGTATCTCTCTTATGCATAGAGTGGATGTGGCATCAAGCTGTGGAATTAACCACTAGGTAGGTACAAGGGTGGTAGGTGTACTTGTATCTAAGTTTGATGGTGATCAGATAAGTTAGATCTTCGATTAAGGGGAGGAATGTGAGATTAAGTAATCTCAGAGTGTGAGTTGGTTGGGACCAAGTTCTGACTAAAAGAGTCTAATGCATTGATGAACGATGTACGTGAAAAGGATACCTAGAGAATTGGCGAGTACAATGGATGGTACCCATGTATCTTGGTAGATGGATCTCTTTTTATATGGAAATCAATGATTAGTTGTTTGCAGGTGCAAAAGGAAGATGCAAAAGTTCGAGCATTAATCAATGTTATGCAGGTACAAAAAAAAGAAGCAAAAAATGTTTGAGGATGAAACCCATAGTGAAGAAATCCCAAGTGAGTGAGTGTTTGCAAATCAATTTCCCCATCATGCAAGGTTTGTGGTCATCCAAAACCACCAATAAGCAAAGTCTGTGGTCAACTAGAAACCACTTGGTGTGATGGTTCCCAAGCATTGTAATTGTTAGGGATAAGCTGTAAAATCCCAAGGTGATTTATGATGAGGGGAAGCTAGTAAAATAAAGTAGCACATTGAAGGAAGCCCAACCATATGAAGATAGAAATTGAAGATGATGACATGACTCAGATAAAGACCTGACCAAGACATGTGTTCATTAAGGAGACATTGCATATCAAAGGAGAAACTTGCAGACACATTTACAAAGGCTATTAGCACAAGATCAATTTGAGTATTTGAGAGAAGCATTGGGAATTATAAATATTGATGTAACTGGTAGTATAAATTAGGGGGGAGTGTTGGAGGAATTAATTTCTACCTACCTCATCAACCACCTACCTCCATCGCCTTCTAGAAAATTCCATCACTGACTTAATCACTGACACTCCAATCACTTCATGAATGTTCTGGATCTTTAGGATCCTTCCATAACCTCTATAAAAATGAGGCAGCTATATTATTCTTCTGTGTTATTGTTATTTTTCTGTGTTCCTTTGTTTCTGCACTCTTCAAATATCACGTCACCAATTCACAGTCTCTTTGAACAGTAGAAAACAACAACTCTATTCTCTCTTGGTGGTAGATAATCAATAAGTACAAACCAACACGAGATGCTGCGACTCTTTATAGAGTCTCAGCTCCACTCAGGGTCTTTCTTCTTCATGCGACTCCAAGCTCACGGTCTTACAACGGTCACATACTCCAACACACTGATTTCTTCCGCAAGAGAAACAATGCACATAATAGACATCATCACTTGCTCATCTAACAATGGTGATCTAGATTCCCTCAGATACGCAACATCATCACACACAATACTCACACACTTACACACTAATCTTACATATTTACAGAGGAACTGACAAGGTTGTTGAAGCATTGTTCCTCTCATGTCCGTTATGGTTTGCACCAAATCTTATCTTTGCATGGTCATTGGTATATCACTGGCCAAGTTCGTTACATGACCTATGGTGAACACCATAGTCGTTTCTTCCATAACCTCCAGTGAACACTAGAGAGGTTCATTCCAAATCCTCCGATTGCACTAGAGTAGTTGTTCATAAGTTCATCGATTTCACTGGTGTAGATTAGCTCAAGACCTCTGGGTCTCATCGACAACATTTCTCTTAAGTGCTAAGGTGAATTCAGATTTCCTTTTAAATCCTCTGGTCTCACTCGAGATGTTTATATTAACCTCGCCAATGTTATGGATGAAATTGCTTGTAAATTCTCCGATTGAGTACTTCATGCATTTTGGTACCTGACTGTTATTAAAAAAATTCTCCTCTACTTGGCATGTAATTGGGTGTTCGATACTTCTCTTTTAATTTTTATTTGTCTAAATAAATTTCAAAATGACTTAAATTTAATTTAAATTAAAATCCTTTGTTAAAATTAATTGATTGTTTAAATATAAATTAATGATTGCATAACCGAAGTATTATTCTAGATGATAATGTTATCTTCTTTAATAATCATGACAATCATTTAAAAATATTAAACCTCAAAAACCCTTAGCTAAGGAGGAGGAATATCTTACTCAAGTAGTTTTGTGGGATCACCTTAAACCTTATGTAAATGCTAAATTTAAATGCTTACAACTTTCTCGTACCACCTCTTATTGGTGTGTCACTTTTTGCGTCATGAAAAGCATGAAGAGGAACTTATGGAGAGCCAACTGACCATGCCATTCAAACATTCATCCGTTTAACAAATGATGAGTTTGGTTCAGATGAGAAACACTAAGTGATTTGTTTTGACACTTTTGGATATCAGATTTTAATTCTGTGAGTTGTGTTGGAATCGTAATGGAAAAAATCATAATACTAGCGTGTTTCGGGGATGAAAAATGCAATTTGACGAGCACCAAAAAATTGCGATCAAAGGAATTTTTTAATGGAACTTTAGGTCCTATTCTTGCAGCTGATTCACTCAACTTCAGTTCCATCAATTCCTTTATCATATATAATATTTAGGCTCTTATTTCATCCATTGGAACTAAGGTAATGTGTTGGAAACACAAAAGTATAGACCCACAAAAAAAAGATAACTAACATTCGAAGTGTTTAGTACTGCTTGGGAGTTGGGAGGAACAAATTTATTTTGAGGTGTGTTTGAGAGTCAACGCAAGACCAAGAAATGTTGTGGTTAACCCATATAATGCTAGACGACACTTTCACAAACATGGCTTAGTCACAAAATCAAGAAGCGCAAAGTAAACAAGCTGATATGGTACACAAATGCAAGCTACTGGAGACATAGATAGGTTTGGTTATGATTCTGATCATGAATCATATCAAACGCAGTGGGTATTAGTCATCAACTATCCAATTAGGAATATAAATATTAATCATTGAAAATGGTAGGAGACCGACTAACGATGTAGCAAGAAGGATTCGAGTTGAAGGGGAATAAGATAGGCCTCAAGATGAATATGTTCCTTGCTGACTGGGTCAACGTCAGTGAGAGGAAGAAGATCATCGTCGATATGATCAGTGCCAACAAGGGGTTGACATCCTTCTACTAGCACATTGACGACAAGAGAGGGAAACTTGTCGAAAAATAGCGCATCGACGAGGGAGAGATGAACTTTGTCGATATGTAGTGTATTGGAGAGAAAGGGATGAGTGTTTCCGATATGTGATGTATCAACAAAGGTGGAGGGAAGTGATCCAATGAAAGGCATATGCATGGTGAATATAATTGCATGAACATTTTAGGTGTATTGGCGTTGATCACGTGAAATTTGTCAGTGATAAAGATGTGTGTCAGTGAGTTTTAGCGGAAGTGCACTAGTGCATTGGCCAAGTTTGAAGGAAGGTAGCCTATGTATCAACGAATAAATCACTAGTGTGATAATATTGGCTGTGTTAATGGAAGAAATAGTGTGTTCATTAGTACGCTATGTATCGATGAAGGAAGAGGGAATATTCAATGAATTGCAGATCAACAGATTGAAGCGATTTGAAGAGAAACAAGGAATAGTGAAGCGGGAAGAGAGGGAGGAGAAAATTTGGCTTAGCCATATATAAGAGAGAGAGATTGCGAGGGTTCTAGTAGGAAATTTTGAAGGGGCCCCTTAATTTATTCTATTATAAATAAGATAAGAGAAGTTAAATGGGAGGTTGTTGTTTGTGTGTAATAGTCGGCTAGAACCCCTCATTGCACACTTTCATCATAATTGTACCCCTTTGTATTCTATATATATATATATATATATATATATATATATATATATATAAAGGAGAATTAATATTAGGATCATCTTATTATGGAAGCTATGCAAGTTTCTCGCCAAATTCAAGCCAACAATAATGCTACACACAAGTATACCATTGGAGCATACAGATGAAACATAGATTGTTTTAGGGTTCATAAGACAACTATAACTCAATTGACAAGGTTCACACCTCCACAAATGGATGAAATAAGAGACAAGGGACTATGTTTCAATTGTGACAACAAGTATAGTGAAGGGAATAAATGCAGTGAGAAGAAATTATTCTACATAGACTGTGAAGAGGAAGAAGATCATGAATTGGAATTGCCACAAGATCCAGATCTAGAAGAGACTACTCCAACAATATCTTGTCATGCATTAGCCGACATTAGTAATCCCAAAACACTCAAGATACAAGGATACATAAAAATATATATATAATTGTATTGATTGACTCTGGTAGTACCCATAATTTCATCAATTACAAATTAGCAAAATATCTCAATTACTTTGTATATCCCACATTGGAGTTTCAAGTAATGATTACAGATGGAGGTACCATACAATGTTTAGGGAAATTCCATACTATTAATCTCAACATGTGGGAGTATTTTCTAGATATCCCCATGATTTCCATCCAAATGGGGGGTGTTGATGTTGTATTAGGGGTCCAATGGTTGCAATCACTCAGAACAATGGACTTTAATTTTCAATATCTTTTCATGAGATTTTCCTCAAATGGAAAGGAAATTGAGCTTAAAGGTATTGAAGGGAAACCCTCTAGAGTGACAAGCTCTAATAACATGAAAAAATTACTCAAAAAGAGACACTAGGGTGCAGTTGCACAATTGTGCTCACTTGATGTTCAAACATATATATCCTCTGCTCCATAAAATCTCCAAATAGTTATCAACAATCATTCCAATTTATTTGATGAAATGCCTAAGTGTCTTCCACCTACTTGAGATCATGACCATGCTATTAATTTTCAACCAAAAATTGTACCACCTAACATTAGGACTTACAGGTATCCACATGCATAGAAGAGTGAGATTGAGCACATGCTCCAGGAAATGTTAGAGGTTGGCATCATTCAACCTAGGAAAAATTATTTCTCTTCTCCAGTGGTGTTCGTTACAAAAAATGATGGTTCATGGCATATGTGTCCAGATTATAGGCAACTCAACAAAATGACCACCAAAGATAAGTTTCCTATCTTTGTCATTGATGAATTATTAGATGAATTGCATGGAGAAATATTCTTTACTAAGTTGTATCTTCGTTCAAGATATCATCAAATTAGAATGACGCAAGAAGACATTCTTTAAAAAACTTTTAGAACACATGAAGGTAATTATGAATTTTTGGTTATGCCATTTGGACTTGCTAATGCACCCTCAACATTTCAAAGCTTGATGAATTATATTTTCAAGCCCTTTCTTGGAAAATTTGTGTGAGTATTTTTTGATGACATACTAATCTACAAAAAATCCTGGGAAGAACATGTACAACATGTTGAGAGAGTATTTTAACTATGGGAAGAGCAACAAATTTATGCAAATCCTTCCAAGTGTGCCTTTGGGGTTCAAGAAGTGGAATGTTTAGGTCATATTGTATCTCATGAAGCTATAAAAGTGGACCCTAACAAAATTAAGTCTATGAGGGAATGACCAATTCCCAAAACCTTGAAGAAACTTAGAGGATTATTAGGATTGACAGGCTATTACCACAAGTTTGTCAAGAAATATGGTTAAATGGAAACACCTATAACACCATTATTAAATAAGGAAGAATTTTCTTAGATCGAAGAATCAAACACAACTTTTGAAAAACTTAAGGAGGTTATGTGTAAAACTCCCGTCTTGGCCACATCGAACTTTACAAAAAAAATTATTGTGGAGTGTGATTCCTCACGCCATGGAATTGGTGCAATTTTAATGCAAGAAGGAAGGCCCCATTGCTTTTGAAAGCAACCAACTTAAATGAAATAAACTTAGTCAAACTCATTTATGAAAAATAAATGTTGGCCATACTACATGCAATTTAAAAATGACACCCTTACCTAATAGGAAGACACTTCAAAGTAAAAACATATCATGATAGTTTGAAGTACTTCTTGGAGCAATGATTATCTTCAAAAGAACAATAAAAACGGGTTACAAATATGTTGGGTTATGAATTTGAAATTATCTATTAAAAAAAAACAAAAAAAAAAACCATATTTTTGTGGCAGATGCCCTTTCAAGGAAAGAAGAAGAAAGAGAAGGTTCAGTGTGTGCTATTTCTATTCCACAATCTGATTGGGTGGAATAAGCAAGGATATAATGGAAGAAATATCAAGAGGTATGCAAGATCATTCAACAACTACATGATGACCTCAATTTAGTAGATAATTTTGTATGGAAGAATGATTTTCTATGGTATCAAGATCGCCTATATATATGTAAAAATTCTCAACTGAAACAAAAGGTCCTTCTGAAATTGCACACTTATCCTATAGGAGGACATTCTTGATTCTTGAAAACATACCATAGGATCAAGAAGGATTTTTATTGGAAGGTCTTAAAACTTATGTTTAAAATTTTGTGTCTGAATGTTTGGTTTGCCAACAAAATAAAGGAGAGACAATCAAGACTCCAGGGCTCCTACAACCATTAGTTATACCAAGTCAACATTGGGAAGAAGTTTCAATGGATTTTATTACAGGCTTACCCAAATCCGAAGGAAAGTTTTTCATCATGGTAGTAGTATATCAATTGACAAAGTATGCCCATTTTTATATCCTTCTCATCCTTTTAAAGCAAGTACAATAGTCGCAACATTTATGGAAATATTTCAAAATCTACATGGAGTCCCAAAGATTATTGTAAGCGACAAAGATCCAATTTTCACAGGAATTTTTTGGACATAATTATTTTCTTGTTTGGGTACTCAATTGGCTCACAAATCATCTTATCACTCTCAATTCGATGGGAAAATTGAGATTGTGAATAAATGTATAGAAGATATATTCATTTCTTTGCATCTGATAAATAGACACAATGGTTCAAGTGGTTTCCCTTGGTAGAATGGTGGTACAACACATCTTTCCATACTTCATAAAAACTGCCCCCATTTCTGGCACTTTATGGATATCATCCTCCATCCATTACATCACCCTTAAAAGGGAATACAAAGGTTCAATTAGCGAAGGACCACATAGGGAACCAACAAGAGCTCCTCAAACTATTGAAGGACAACTTGATTATGGCACAAAATAGGATGAAACAACAAGCAAATCAACATCGTAGTGAACTAGAATTTTAAGTGGGGGATTGGGTATTTTTGAGGCTACATCCATACAAATAGATGTCCCTTTAGCAACAAAAGAAGGAAAATAAATTATCATCCAAATATTATGGTGCCTATAAGGTTTTGTAAAGGATTGGAAGTATGGATTACAAATTGGAGTTGCCTCCATTTTCACATGTACATCCATTCTTCCATGTTTCTTACTTAAAGAAGGTCATCGAAAACAAGATCCCAGTCCAAAATATTTTACCAGAGATCAATGAATAAGGGAAAATCATACTAGATCAAGAAATGATCCTTGAAACAAGAATCAAGCAACTGAGAAATCGAGAAATTACAAAGTACCTCATCAAATGGAAGAACCTACTAGTGGAAGACGTGACATGGGAAGATGAGTTCTTCGTGCAAAAGCACCAGTGGTTAGTCAAGTGTTGAAGAAAACACTTGTTTGAATGGGAGGGACATGTTAAGCCCTAGAAAAATCCCCATGTTATGTATAAAACCCTTTATTAAGCCCTAGATATTGAATTATTACATTTCTATTGTTATATGTGTAGGTCGGCTAGAACCCTTGATTGCACCCTTTCATCATTATATATATATATATATATATATATATATATATATATATATATATCAAGGAGACCTAGTATTAGGATCATCTTATCTCATATCATATTGTATTTTGAATTGGATATATTGTAAAATGAGATTTTCCCCTCAAATTAGACTATAATTCATTGACATTTTATCATTTTTAAGGCATTGGATGATAACATGAGATGCGGTGAGAACGAAACCAAGGCATATTTTAGGATAAGAAAGTTCCTATAGAGGTGGTTTCAAGCCTCGTGATGAAGAACACCTTGGAGCTCAAAGTAGATCATGAGGAAAAAAAATACAGATATTTGGTCATGCCCTTCCTAAATATGGAAATTTCATGGGGTTTCTTCAATGGGGMTTGCCAAGGACATCTGTCATTTTGTGGTGTTGGAGAAATCTTACACATGATCTCTTTGTKATATATCTACTTGCACTACTCTCCAGGATGTGGTTCAAAATCCAAAGTAGAGTTTTTGGCTCCTTGGACTCTTCTTCATTGTGCTGTTAAGGATGRGGTAAAMACATTACAGGTCATGGGTGACTTGAAATCGGTGATTGATTGGGAAAACAATCAAAATCAAGTATAAATATTATGGTTGAAGCCTCTCYTGGATGATATCTCATCGGTCCTTTAAAACTTTGTGTGGATTTCTTTTACCCGCATCTTTAGGGAGCTCAATCAACAAGAGGATGAGCTATCCAAGCAATATCTTCTACTCTTGAAGGGGTCCTATTCCCCATATGATTGTTTTKTAGGGAATATCCAACATTAAATGGAGTCCCATTTCTATTGCTTCTTTYTGTTCTAATAAAATTTCTTTTGTTTCTTAGTTTTTCTAATCGTATAATAACTTAAAGGTTTTAAKTCTTAGTGATAGTCATAAATTTGTATCATTGTATGCAAGAAATTCTATATATTTTTACCAAATATTTAATGACAAAGAAACCTATATAGAGGTCATGAATAGTTCAGATATTAACATGTCAAGTCCAAAGAGATAGTCATAATTATTTATTCTTTCAAATAAAATGTATTGACAGATAGTGCCATCGGTTTGAACCTTTTATGATTCCACGAGGACAACTCAACGTATATTAACTCTTGAATATAATGATTTTTTCTTGGGAAATAAATAAAAATAAACCCCAAGTATAATGATAAGAATGAGGTTTCATTTTACCTACCCATTGATATCATTGATAGGGTTTTATCTCAAAGTAAAAAGTTTCTAAGGACATAATTTTCTTATTATCCATAATATTATGAAATTCAAATGATTTCTCTATTTGGTTTGCCCATGTAAAGACATTTGTTCCATCAAACTTTTTTAATTCAACCTTGGGAAAGTGTTTACCCTTAGGAATCCATCCATGATTATCTTCAATATTAGAGTTAAATCCTACTGGCATATATGTATTAATTGAAGGTTGTTCAACATGAATACTACCTTTATTGTCATGAGTGCCTTTGGTCACATTATCACTTTTAGGGAGCCTCTCATCTAGGTTACGTATGATCTTGGCCATCGGTTTTGTTCCATATATTCCATATTTTAATTCATATTTTCTATTTCATATGGTCCATACATTGATCCATATTTTTTTCCATATGTATTTGTCTTTATGTGTTTACCAATTTAACATTTTTCACTGACCTATCACTCAATTTGTTAACTTGGTTCTCTAATTTGGATAGTTGGTTATCTATATCTTCACTTTTATCATGAGTCATGGTTGACCTATCTATAGGTTTAATTGGTGTAGAATTGTTTTCTCCACCCTTTACCTCACTTTTTGAATCACCCCAAATAGATCTTCCAAACAAATTTATGTCAATTGTAAATTATGTACCTTTAAAACCATGATTTGGAGATTGTTCCGTAGGATAATTTTGCATGTAATATAAGTATGAAATTTGTGAACCAATTATTTTTTAAATTCCTATTTATGGTATATTGATATGTTTTCTCTCCAATTTCACAAGTTTGACTAAATTCTGACGTGTCAAGAAAAAGTTATGGTAACTTTCCCAAAACTTGCTGATTTTTTCCTTTTCTGGAGAGTGAACTTGTATAGACTGTCACCTGTTCCATTTTTTTAGATTTGGTTATGAAATTCTAAAATGAAATAATATGGTCCATACTATGTTAAATAAAACTAGTGGCACTAAATTTGTATCTTTATAGAATCATATGATTGTTTTACCTAGAACACTTGTTTTTTTAGTAGTTTTAGGGCTACTAAAAAACCCTAACATTCACAACCTATAATGTGAAAATTATAGCAAATTAGACTCTAATTTTTTTTACCATAGGCTCTTATCCATATCTTATCATTCTCATAAATATTTTTATATGTTAATGTTCACATAAAAAAATTATAGTGAATATTCCAATATGACTAGTTTTGGACTAATTGTGGGACTAATCAATAACCCTAATTACCACAACCTATATTTCTGAAATTGCAGTGAACCAAAGCTTGAAATTAGAAAAAAAAAATTAGTTCACTATCTATCCTTCATCTCCCAAAATTTTTACTATCTAAAACTTGCCCCAAAACATTTTATAGTGAAAATTCCAAGATGGCTTGTTTGAAGGAGCCAAACCCTAGGATCATATGATATAATACCAAATGTTATGAACAAAATTCCCCAAATATCATAAGAATAGAAAGAAGACGTAAACCCATGAATTAATAATGATAAATGACTAATGAATAAGAAGCCACTTTGAGGGGGCATCCTCCCTTTACAATATTTCTAATGCACAAGATAATATGCCTATACAAATGAATATCCTTTATTATAAAAGGAGATAAATTGAGCATGGTCTAACCTACTACTAAATCTTCTTTCCTATAAGATATTTCTTCTAGTTATTAATTTATTACACTAAGGCATAAATCTCCTTACCATAGTGGGGTAGAGTAATACTCCATGAAAAAATCAGAATGATAACAAATCGACTTACCTCATAACATTATGATCACTCCCATATCATACACACTTGCATCGATATCTACTTTGGGAGTATTTTGAAAATTAAGGGATGCCTATGAAGCTTAACTAATTTCATGTTTGAATTCTTCAAAATCTTTATGTTGAGTATTTCCACATTGGAAACTCTTGCCACTAGTAGTTATATCGAGAAATGTTGCATCCAAAAATGATAAAGAAGCTATGGATTTCCCTAGGTATTGTGAAGCTTCCACAAATCTACACACTTAAATAACATTGGTAGGAGTTATTAAATATGGAACCCATATTTACAGGATTAAAATTGAGTTCTCCTCCATAATTTACACACCCAAGTACACCAAAGGTTGTTAGAGAAACTCACATTTTTTAAGGTTCACTAACAACTTGTGTTCCCTCATGTCTTTAATAGCTACCTAAAATATGAGACATGATATTATAAGGTAGATATAAATATATAAATATCATCAAAGTACATATTAGAAATGAATCTAAGTAAAAATTTAGTGCATCATTCATCAAACACAAAAAATTAGATGGTGTGTTACATAAACCAAATGGCATTACCAATCACTCATATATATATTGCCTTGTTTTGAAGGTAGTATTTTAAGGTTCTTTTTCTTCAACACACACAAGGTGGTGTCTTGATTTGAAATCTAGTTTGGTGAAGTATTTGACCTATTATAGCTAGTAGGACAAGTTATAAATCATATCCAATGAGTATTGATTCTTAAGAGTGGTGTCATTAAGAACTATGTACTAAATGCTCCTCCACCAAGTTCGATATTTCCTGGCTAATATCGTGATGGTTGTACCACAAGGTGAAGTAGTGTGAATTATGATTGTATGTGTCTATAGTTGATGCAATTTATCCTTCACTTCATTTTTTTCTAGCATGGATTTTATTTATGGTCCTCTGCTTGTCAATGGAGAGTTGAGTAACAGTTGAATTTCATGCTCCACTTCTCTTGTTGATGTTATGCCTTTGGGATCTTGGAAATGTTTTTTGTACGCCTCCAAAATATTCTCTAGATAGTGTTTTTCTTTTCTCTTTTTTTGCATCCCTCAACATGCTTCTACTTCTACCAATTCATCTCCTTGTTGATTTTGTCTCAAGAAGAGTAGTGTAGGGATTCCTAACCTATCTAATCAATTTTTTTACTTAAATAGTGCTTAATAGAGAGATCTTCAATTTACCTTTGTGTGCATTGATGATGAAGGATTTACCATCCTTGATCAATAATTATTAGTTACCTCTCCACATGAAGATAAAATCCATTGTATACATGTAGTGTATTTTTGACACTACACCACATATATTAAGTGGAACCACATCTACATACACCTCATCATGTAACTTGTATTAATGGTAAATATACTTGGTCAATATCAAATCCACATCCTTGTTTACCCATTCTGGTGGGTATGGATGGAGATGACAATATAATTCCAATCCAATCTTTCTTACCAAGTCCTCTACTGTGAGGTTGGCTTGTGAACTAGAGTCAAATATAACACCTACCTTTCTTATCACCTTTCACTAGAAGGCATTGTTGAATCGATCGAGAAGAAAGGGAAGGATTCTCCTTGATGTATCTGTGTTAAGAAATAATACAACTATAATAAGATAATAATTGAATTGTTTAACAACTTTCAATGATGAACAAGCAGAGGCATCCCCCCATAGTATATTCTCTAATTTTGTATTCCAATGTTCTGGAAGGGCATGAACCCTTGTTTCTAGACTATTCTCTACCTTTTATTGAGAAAAACTCATTAGACTGCTTTGGTTCAATTCCACTTGGTTCGAGAACCTTTCAATAGATTGGTTAACTTGGTTCGGGCATCCCCACCCACAAAAATTGAAGGGAATTTCAATGACTAGCAATCAAAGTACCCAGACTATGTAATGTATGGGGGCCAACCATTAGTGATATCCTTCAACGCATAACTCAAAGCATGCATCTCAATTTAACTATCAAAAGAGGAACCTACCAACCTAGAAAACAAATCTATCGCTATGGTCTTGCCTCCATGGGAGCCAATTTAATGAAACGGGGCTATGAGCTATTCATTGTATCTATTGTACATGCCCATCCCTAATGGAATAGGTCTCCCACTATCCTTTTCTCTTATATGGATTAAGATTTAGTCAAAATAAAGAAAGGAAAGGCTTGTACTGGTTTTGTCTGAACATATGGCAAGACCCATTTTTCTCCGAATATTAAGATCAATCAAAATGTAAGGCATGTGGAAAGCATACGTATTGATATACATATAACATTCCACAGTACAATACATTAATGAATTATATATAAATAAGGATTGGGCACATATTCATGACCTCCTACAGTTTCTAATTGTTGGCTCATTAGATAGACTACTAGATGATAGATCATACCCTTATTCCCTTATGTGAGGAAAATAGATGAAAATGGGAGGGATGGATAACCAATGCCTTGGGAAGGGAAGGTAAATGATTCTAGTCAGGTTATTCTAGGTTGGGCATCTGACTCAGCCAAACAAAAGGATACCAAGCAATTTAGAGAGTATACATAAGATATTTGGAACTAGATAGGTAGAATAATGAGTTTCTTTAGGTAGAATATCTTCTTCAGGCAAGGAAAAGATACAAAACAAAAAGAGGTACAAGTGTGCCGATGACAACATATTTCTAGCTTGGTTACTTGGGGAATTGATTGATGAATAATGTAGTGTATGAAGATTAAATGCATATGTACAAAGATATGCCTAATTCGTTGTCTAGAGAAGAAATAATGAGTGAGGCTCATCCAAGCATCAATGAAATATTTTAGAAAGATAGATTTTGATTCTGATCTATGAACCATTTCCTTCCAATTTATCAAATAAAGTATTTCTCACCAATTGGATCTATGCTAACTGAAGAATAATCTAACCAATCAAGCATTTATTTTTTCAGATTGTCCCGGTCGACTAGCTTAAACCCGTGAAACCACATTGATCCACCTAGGTCTTCTTCACCTAAATATTAATATGGAGGAGTTAGGTAATCTCCTTCTCTTCCTTTTATGGATGATGCTCATGTTCACTTCCCTCTACATTATAGTACACAATTTGTTTTTTCCAATATCTATGCTACTCTAAATTTGATCCCTTGAATCCATGCTTAACGTGTTCTTCTTCTTGGTATCCTTGATATGATTACTTGTAAATCAATATCTATCTTACCACACTTGTCTTTGTTTTGACTGTTTATGTTAAAATGAACAGTGGTTGTTTGGATCCTTGCACTAATGTACAATGATGGAAATGTTTTTTCCCTTTCCTTTCCACTTCCTCTTTACCTCCTTGGAAGCACCATGTTTATCTATGTGCTTGGAACCACTTGGGATTTGTTCTTTTCCATCTATAGATAATGTGATTATATACATTCCTCATTAATGGTATTAGGCATAAATATCATCACATGCCTTCTTAATAATTGTATAGATCACCCAAATGCTTGATTACTACTTCCCTATTCTTGGGAGATATTCCTAGCTGAATGAATTTTCTTTTGAACTTGGTAATGTGCTCTTGATGTTAGGTTCCTAACCTCCCTAACCCCTCAAGTAGATAGAATAATATGTTTTTATTGTAATAAAGGTTGACAATAGTAAATAAGGCCTATGTAATGATGTGAACATGTCTATTAATAGAAGGTTCCCCTTTTAGAAAGTTCTTCCTCTAGAATGTTCTCCATAAGATATAAATGGTATAAATAGGAGTAGAAAGCATGGAATTGTTTTGTCTTGAGAATCATTTTGTACTTGAGCTATGCTCTATTGGAGGTTTCCCCCCTCAAAGAGGGAAGTGAAATTGGATATCAAGATAAAAAAGGTATCATTTTTGGAATCAATTGTGTCATAATGCTCTCTATTTTTCTCTTTCTGCTAAAAAATGTTACAATAATCATATTTTTGCTCTGCATAATGTCATTTGGTACCTTACAAGTGGTATTATAGCACTTTCCTCTGCATATTTGTTTTAGATTTTTTTTGTTCAGGGTAGAGTTGTGTATTGTTGATGTCCTTAAAGCACGATGATTTGTCATTTGGTGGGTAAAATTATGGTTGGGGAAGAATACACACAAGAAATACAGACGATTTCATACGGTTACTGGAAACACATTGTTTTACCTAGTTGGAAACCTCTGTAACCCATTTTGTTACCCCTTTGAGTAGTACCGCATTAGACAACACATGTACATAACAATTCACTCCCACATAACCATGGGTATATAGGGAATCCCATAGGTCTCTTGAAACTAACTGTAGATCAGCCAATTGACCGTTTGACTTCTATAGTGGCACCGAGAACAACACAAAGGAAGAATTCTCTCGCATACTATGGTAATATGGTAGTACGACTAAGGGTACGGTCGAGCTTCCTTAGTTAGAGCCCTGAGATATTGGGCTGAGTACTACTATTGGAACTTACTGGTATATAAGAGAGAAATATCATAGGGAAAACCCTTGTCCGTAGGAACCCTCAAAACCATAAAAATTGATGTCGGTACACAACATAACAGAAACATAGTGGAAATTTTGTAGCACAACCCTGCTTCTTACATCCACATTATGAAATTACTACACAATTTTAAGTATGAAAATTTGGGAATTATATCATTGTAGTATTATTTAGACAGGAGTATAACTCCACATGAGTAAAGAAAAAATTAAAAACAATAGTATAGTGGTCACATCGACAACCTTATTTGGGACCTATCCCATTGGATTCCTGTCTTCACATTGATCGCAGTGGTATCCCTCACCACTTATAATACTTTTTTTCTATGGAATCACCCACCCTCCATGGCACTTTTATTTGGGACCTATTCCATTGGATTCATCTCTTCGCACTGATCGTAGTGGTACCCCTCACTCATAATCCCTTTCTGTGTGGATCCACTAGCCCAATTATTTCTTACTTATCTCCCAAATGGCCCACACCCACACCCACAACCAAGAATTTGACAACTGCATCCTTGCCTTGGACAATGGCCACACCTAGACCAAGAATGAAATCAAGGAAATAACTTCAAATATTTCTACCCTCAATTCCAAATTTGACACCCTCTCTGAAAATGTGAAAAAATTAATAGCAGTGATTGGTCAATCACAGGGACCTACCTCCTTTGAACAACCTTCACACCAAGAGGGCGCTTAATCATCCCATTCCATGGAATTTCATTCTAACCCCCTTCATCATGAACTATATCTTCCCAAAGTTGAGGTGAATAAATTTGATGGTTTGGACCCCACGAGTGTTGGAGAAGTTTCTATTTTCAGCACACTAGTTTAGTGGGAGTAACACTAGTTCAGTGGGAGTTAACTGACTAGTTCTATTTTAGACTTTCTAATCTTACACCATCACTATCATGCATCCATTCCTAATTATAGGATGTCATTGCCTATATGAGTGGAGATCACTCACACATTGATAAGATCATAATATGTATTGATTCTCATTCTTCATTGTGTATCTCTCTTCATTTTCTTGATAATCTTTGTTTGTGTATGCTTTAGCTAGATCTCATATGCAGGTTTCCATGAAAAACTAACATGGTATCAGAGCTACGTTGTTTGCAGAAATCCATACAAGCCAAAGAATAAGGAAAATCAGAGTTTCAACGAGCTAAATCCGTGGTCGTACCTTTTAGCAGTTATTTCTCCAAAAGTATTAATGTTTTGAGCAAACGACCCTTGTGGGAAGTAAATCGATCCATTTTGCAAGTGGGTTTTCAACCGTTTGGTGAGATTCCTCATCGTTTTCTCAGAAAGTGAGACGGAATATATCCTCCTGAAACTGATGTGAATCTGTGGTCATACCTTTCTACAATGATTGCTCCCAAAATATTAAGTTTTTGAGGAAACAGACCACGAGATAAGTAAATCAACCCATTCTTCAAGTGGGTTTTCAACCGTTTGGCGAGATTTCTCATTGTTTGCTCAGAAAGTAAGCCATAAGATATCCTCTTGAAACTGATATGAATTCGTGGTCGTACCTTTCTACAATGATTGCTCCCAAAATATTACGTTTTTGAGGAAACAACTCACTTGGAAAGTAAATCGACCCATTCTACAAGTGGGTTTTCAAACATTTGGCGAGATTCCTCACCGTTTGCTTAGAAAGTAAGTCGGAATATCATCTCTTGAAACTGATACGAATTTTCACTTAAAGTTCCCTTTTTGTCGTGATTTCTTAAATTTTTACTTGCAGATTGAGAGTAAAATTTTAGGGGTTCTTCAAAATAGTGGGAGACATGGATAGGACAACTATTATACATAAAAATTAGTGGTAATCCTCACACCACACAATTATTTTGATTGGAATCCCAAGGCAGAATTCCAACTCAGAAGGAAATGACAATATAATTTGACGGTGGTGACAGAAAGATAACCTACATCAGTGATTGAGAAGATGGGATGGGCGAACCGTAAGGATGAGGCCACATGACTACTTCTTGATTTAATCTCCATTGATTTATGGTTTTATGTTGCCACATGCAAGACTCCAAATGAGATCTAGACCACCTTGGAAGGACTCTTTGGAAAGTAGGATGAGATGCGAGGTCATATGATTGAGGTAGAGTTGAATACCTTAGACCCTAAAAGTTTTGATAATATACATGATTTCTTTACTAAATTTAAATCTTTGATTTTGAGCTTGGGTGAATGTGCTATTGACAAGTCTACACAAGAGAAACAACTTATTCTAACAATCTTGGCCAAGCTAGGAATAGAATACGTTGTATATGTCTCCAATTTCCATTCTGGCAGATGTCATTTTGGAACAAATTGGAAAATACCTACGCTGGCTCAGTTCATTGAGTCTCTTACACAAGAGTAGAAAAAAATCATACAGATGGGCTTAATGAAAGATCCCAAAGAACATGCACTTACCATGCATGTTGGAAAAGGGTCATCCAAACAGAACGGGAAGGAGGGATATTCCAAACCCTTTAATGATTCTTCCGGTTCCAAAGACTTTATATTCCAAGAAGAAGAAGAAGGGAAATCAGTGCACTTACCGCAATAAACCAAATCATGAAGAATCCACATTCATGAAGAAACAGATCAATCTTATGGCATATGCACTTCAACAAAACAACCTTGGAAACTTCATTCCAGAGGGAGTCAAGAAGCAGAAGGAAGAAGATCCTGCCCCTAAGAAAGGTAATCATCATGATTTGGTTGCAATTAATTCCTCATATGATTCATGGATTATAGATTCTGGTGCATCCCATCATATGGTTGTGAAAGATGAAGTTTTCTCTTCTTTGAGTCCATGCTCAAGACCCCCTATTCTCATGGGGGATGATACTCCAGTTGCAGTAGCAGGAGAAGGGAGAGTGGAACTCCACAATGGAAGTTTTGAGAATGTTCTGCATGTTCCAAATCTTTCTATAAATCTGCTCTCAGTTTATCAAATCACTCAGAAAGGTAAAAATGCTGAATTTACATCAGATTCAGTTTCAGTAATTGACACGCATGACAATTCCATTATTGCAATTGGTGAGGTGGATCACAAGTCAAGGTTGTATAAATTCACTAATTTTTCTGAAGATGATTGCTCTATTCTACTTACACGTAAGGAGAGTACTTTGCATACACCTTCAGTGCAACATGCATATACTCTTGTTCTTCCATTAGTTTTAGACATCAGAGATGATTCCATACACTAAGATTCTGTACATGGAAATAAGAAGTTAGTACAGCGAAATAAGAAGCTAGCGTCGAAGCTTCAACAGATTCTGAAGAAGGCACAAACCACACTTTAGGAAGAAGACAACCTTGTAGGTAATCCATTAGATTCGAGGATGAATCGATCTCAACATGAGGATCCTTCTCATGTACTTTCAACTTTAGAACCTGCGATGCCAATGTATTTTTATATGGTTCAATCTAATGATCCACGGAACTACAATATGGTAGTGGGAAATCCATTATGGAAAGCAACCATGCAGAAGGAGTATGAATCACTCCTACAGAACTAGACTTGGCATCTTGTTCCACTTCCACTAGAAAATAATATTTTCAGGTGCAGGTGGGTCCACAGGATCAAGAAGTACCAGGCTAGACAGGTTTCCAAAGGACTTCATTAGATCCATAAATATTTCTACATCTTCACGAAGACTTTTAGTGAGCATAAGTTTCAAACTTTGCGGGATCATCTTGCAGTGAAGAACACAGTTGCCTAGCAACTGCCATTTTCTTATTTTGAGGGGGGGGTTTGTTCCCACGTGGTTTTCCCTCTTTCCTCGTTTTTATTCAGTGTTCATTAGCTGCATTGTACATGAGTACCTAAAATGGCCTAGTAGTCGGGACTCATTTTTTACTCCATAGTGATGTTCAGGGGGGTGTTGGAGAAATTTCTATTTTCGACACACTAGTTCAGTGGGAGTAACACTAGTTCAGTAGGAGTTAACTGACTAGTTCTATTTTATACTTTCTAATCCTAGACCATCACTATTATGCATGCATTCCTAAATTATAGGATGTCATTGCCTATATGAGTGAATATCACTCACTCATTGATAAAATCACAGTACACACTGATTCTCATTCTTCATTGTGTATCTCTCTTCCTTTTCTTGATAAGATTTGTTTGTTTATGCTTTAGTTAGATCTCTTGTGCAGGTTTCCATGAAACACTCACAACGGGTTGGGTCATTTAAATGGTACATTATTTTTCCTTGCATGGAATTACTGATGATTTGACCAAACTTCGTATCAATGTCCTTTATTTGGATCATGAATGATGGAAATGGTGGAAATGGTGTAAAAATTCACACCGAGGGTATATTGCTTGAACCTAGTTTGTTGCATAGCTTTATAAACTCTTTGACACTGACACACATCATTTGGGTTATTTGACCAAGATTAAACAATTTGGTACAATGGAATAATACGCCATAAATTTTTAGCAATTGGCTTTCCAAATGGAAGGCATGTCTTACACCTTCTTCCATGAGTGCTTTGTTAGTGGCATTAAGGATGACATCTAAGATCATGTCCTAATGGCTCGCCCCTAGACCTAGCTTGTAGCTACTCACTACACCAAGGAAGCACAATATGTAGTCTCTTCCAAAATTAGAAATCCCTCCTTTTTTCCTTGCTCCTGGCCCACAAATACTGCCCTCCTTCCCTTGCTCTTAAGATTTAGAAATTAACCAGGGAAGAAATGGCTAAACACCAACTTAAAGGTCTTTGATATAATTGTGATGAATTTTTTTTTTGGGGCACAAGTGTTAGGATAAAAATATTTTATGGCCATTTTTGAGGATGTTTTTGAAGAGTATGGTGATGTTTCCAATTTTGAAGATATAACCCAAGCTGATGATCATAACCCACCCTCTGATCCACTAGAAGTGTAACCTCTTATCTCTCTAAATTCCCTCACTGGTATCTATGCTCCCCAAACCATTAAGTTAATTGATTATCTAAAGCATCAAAAATTCATTATCCTAGTGGACAGTGGCAACACCCATAATTTTATTCATCACCGTATTGCTCAAGAGACCCTATGTTATATTTGCGTAGTCAATAATTTTCAAATCATGATTACTAATGGTGGTTACATGAAATGCAGGTTTTTTTTTGAAAATGTGCACTTGAAAATTGGTCATTATCACTTGAAATATCACATTTTTTCTACTGACATGAGTGGTTACGACATTGTTCTAGGTGCTAGATGGTTATGCACACTAGGCCCCATCACTATGGAATTCAAGGAATTAACCATGAGTTTTGAGCATGATAGATAATAATATTATTTGCAAGGCATCACGATAGGTTCCTGTAAGATCATTAGTTCACACTGAATGGAGAAACTACTAAAAAAAGGTCATTCCGACATTATTTCCCAACTCCATGCCATTCAAGCAGTTGAGACCTCCTCACCTACTGTTCATCCCAACATACAATCTTTCCTCTCCAAAAACTAATCTATTTTTGACAACCCCCAAGGAATCCCCCCTTCTTGTGACACCCATGATCATTCCATCTCACTGGTCTCTTGTAGTCATCCTCCCAATGTTCACCCTTATTGTCACCCATTTTCCAAAAAAAATAAAATTGAGAAAATTGTTCAGGAATTTCTAACAGTGAGTGTTATCCATCCTAGTACCAACCCTTAATCTTCTCCTATTGTCATGATACTTAAGAAAGAAGGTACATGGTGAACGTGCCCTGGTTTTCAATCCTTCAATAAAATTTCCATTAAAGATAAATTTCCTATTCTTGTCATTAATGACCATTTGGATGAATTGAGTGGTGCTCAATTATTTACTAAACATGATCTACATTATAGCTATCATCAGATACGTATGAAAGAGTTCGATATTCCCAAAAATTCCTTTTGAACTCATGAAGTCCATTATGATTTCTTTCTCATTCCCATCAGCCTATGTAATGCACCCTCTACTTTCCAAAGTCTCATGAAACATGTTTTCTGGCCTTTCCTCCATCATTTTGTATTGGTCTTCTTTGATGATATCCTCATTTATAGTAAAACTTGGAAATATCATATAACCCATGTGGATAAAGTCTTACATTTACTATCTCAACACAAACTCTTTCTCAAACAGTTTAAATGTTCTTTTGGATCTCTTGAAGTAGAGTACATGGGCCGTATTGTTGGAAAGGATGGTGTCCACGTGGATCCTAAGAAAATATAAGATATGAAAGATTGATCCCATCCAAAAACTCTTAATAGTTTGAGAGGTTTCATGGGTTTAACGAGATATTATTGCAAGTTTGTTCAGAATTATGGAAAACTTGCAGCTCCCCTCATTGTTCTCCTTAAAAAGAATGATTTTAGTTGGACTCCAATAGTTGTTCAATCCTTCCAAGCATTGAAAGAGGCTATGTGTATGACTCAAGTTTTGGCATTGCCCGGCTTCACAAAGAATTTTGTTTTGGAATGTGATGCTTCTAGGAAATTAATTGGGGTAGTTCTTATGTAAGATGTCAAACCTTTGGCTTTCACTAGAAAAAAACTATATGAGAGACACTTGGTAAATTCCACCTATGAAAAGGAAATGTTGGATATTCTACATGCAATGGATCTATGCCATCCTTACTTGTTGAGGCAATGCTTCCAAATTAAAACTGATCATTGTAGCCTCAAATATTTTTTGGAACAAAGAGTTTCATCCCATGAGAAACATAAGTGGCTGACCAAAACATTTGTATATAATTATCAGATTATTTACAGGAAGGCAAAATAAAATGTTCTTGTTGATACTCTTTCATGGAAATATGAAGAAGACAGATCCTTGTTTTCACTATCCTTCATTATATAAGATTAATTAAAGGTAGATTTCCATGAATGATTTCAAAATTCCAAATGTTCTTGCCTAATACAACAATTGCAACAAGATCCTCATGCATTTTTGGGATACTCTTCGCATAATAAGGAGCTTCGCTCTAAAGGTTTCTTGTATTTGAGAAAATAGTATCACTTTAAATCCACTATGCTCTCAGAAATTCATGCTTCACCAACAACATGGAATTCGAGTTTTCACAAAACATATGAATGGATCAAACATTCTTTTTTTGGGGAGGAATGAAACATGACATCCACACTTTTGTTGTTGAATGTGATACTTTCCAACACAATAAGGGTGAAACAATCAAAACTCTTGGCACAAACCAATCTCTCCCTATTCCAACTGCTATATGGAATGATATTTCTATGGAATTCATTGTTGGATTACCCAAAGTGGGAAATAAATCACTCATCATGGTTATAGTCGATTTCCTTTCCAAAAATACTCATTTTTGTTCCCTCCAACACCTATGCACAACATCCATCGTGGCCCAAATTTTCATGGAAAATATCTTCAAAATCCATGGAATGCCCCACTCTATTGTTCTAACCGTGATCCCACTTTCACCAACAAATTTTGGAAAGAATGTTTCAAGCTCCAGGGAACCTAATTGCATCTCAGGACGACCTATCATCCCTAGACTAATGGTAAAATTGAAGTTGTCAACAAGTCTTTGGAAACACATTTGAGTTGTTTCGTGTTTGGCCGACAATCTTAATGGGTTCAGTGGTTACCACTCACTGAATGGTTGTACAACACATATTACCATGGTGTTATTTGCATGACTCCATTTGAGGTGGTATATGGTTAAAAATCACCTTTTGTATTATTCTACCCACTTGGTGTCTCCAAGGTCTAGGACATCAACAAAACCCTTACAACTTGAGCTTTCGTTCTACGTACTCTCACAAATAATTTGGTCATGGATTAGAATCACATGAAGCAACAAACTGATTAGGGTCATTCAAAACACCAACTTTATAAAGGGGACCATGTGTTTCTTTATCTGCAACCTTACAAGAAAACATCCCTTAAAGAAGATCACTGCTAGAGATTTTATCCAAATTTTTATGTTCCTTATACAATCCTCAAGTGCGTGGGGATTGTGGCTTACAAGTTATATCTCCCCAGTCACTCTAAGATCCATTAAGTTTTTCATGTTTCCTGCTTAAATAATGTGATTTGAACCAAGTGCCAGATTCAAACTAGTCTCCTTGAATTGGATGAAGAAGGCTCCATTTGGTTGCATCCCCAATAAATCTTGGACCAACGAGAGCCTTGTCTTTTTTCAGTGCACAATCAAGGAGGTTTTAGTACAATGGAATGGTACACAACCTAATAATGCAACATGGGAGTCGACTATCATTCTACAACACTTTCCCCATCTCAAGCCTTGAGAACAAGGTTGTTTCTTCAAGGGGGGAGGCATGTTGGGATCCGAACTCCCTAACCCCTCAAGTAGATATAATAATGTGTTTTTATATGTAATAAAGGCTAATATTTGTAAATAAGGCCTATGTAATAATCTGAACACATCTAATGTATGAAAACTTACAAGAAGGTTCCACCTCTAGAAAGTTCTTCCTCTAGAGTGTTCTCTAGAAGAAAAAATAGTATAAATAGGGGTAGAAAGCATGTAAACGTTTTGGTTTGAGAATCATTTTTTACTTGATCTATGCTCGGCTAGAGGTTTCCCCCTTGAAGAGGCAAGTGAAATTGGCTATCGATATAATAAATGTATCATTTTTGGAATCAATTGTGTCATTATGCTCTCTATTTTGCTCTTCCTTCTAACAATTGTTATAACAATCATATTTCTTCTCTGCATACTATCACATGGTACCTAACACTTGCACACTCTGCTCTTGTTTCTTGTAATAATGGTACCAACAAATCCTATAGTCATCTTCATACTCAATCGGAAAAAACCAATACTTAATGATATATTTGAACAACACCCACTTAGTTATTTGTTAATCACCCTCTAGTCTAAGTGTCTTAGTATATATTTCCCACTTAGTTATTGTTATATTATCCTCTAGCCTAAGTGTTTGGTCATGACCCTCTAGCTTTAGATAGGGAATTCAAATATTCCACTCTTATCCTAGGTTATGCACACTTAAGTAAAATTTTAACTATTAAAACCAATGATTCAACTCCACATCATTGATAATAATCACCTTAATAGAGCTAGATGTCCACTTTGGCTTCCACTTTAAACATAGAATGGGAAAATGTGTTATTGAAGATCTATTTTTCCTTCTTTGTCTCTTATTTATATTTAATTTTCCATTAGAACCAATGTCCTCATTAGAAATTTATGTGCTTCATAAAGAGTTTGAACTTGCTTTCTAGTACTTCCATTAATACTTTCATATTCTTAGAGATTTGAGAATCTTTCTCTAATAGTCTTACAAATATCTCCTTCAAGTCATATTTTGAATAATATTGTACTCATCCACCATGGATAGGGCATGAGGATGATTTCATCATCGTTTTATGTTGATCTGTGTAACCTTTGACTATTCCATAGAAACTCCAAAGAAAACCACTCTAATACCAATATGTTGTGTAAAATATTGTCAATGTATTGAGGTTATACTCTATTACACATTGATTACTAATGATTAGGTTTTCACAATAGAAGCATATTATTTTCTTGATGAAAAATAATCAAGAGAATAATAACAAAACTATAGAAGTAGTGCACACCATAAACATGTTGAATACAAGATTTACCCTAGATAAAACTATGAGAGTGAAAAATATACCAAGAAATAAGGATTGTGCCTTTCTCTTTTATTCTAAGATTTACATTGAAGTACATAAAGAAAGATAATAACTCACTATGGCATAGATAGACATTGTGGTCTAAATAGGATACTACACGATCTCATCCTTCCTTTTCTCTAATATTATATCCCTGTCCTTTTATTTTCTCAACTATGGATAAACATATCAAGAAATTAGGAAATGAACCCCATTTTCCCCTTGTGTCTCTTTTTTTAACCCGTCCTATTAATTATTAAGATTAATATTAGGGTTAAAGGAATGGATCCTCTCAATTTTCCTTGAAATACATACATGGCTATCTCTAAATGTGTGAGTTATGGGAGATAATGTGGCTTCCACTTGGTATTGAGGTAGTTAACGCATAAATAAACTTATGAAGGCCATACCTTTCTAATATAGAATCTGATTTAGGTGCTCATTGGATTGTTGAAAAATGCATGATGTGTAATAACCCAAAGGGAAAGTTCTCTTGTAATCATGAACTTTTTCCAACCCAAAAATGCATTTTTGGGCCCCAAATGGGTATTTAAAAAAACAAATAGCCCTTCTTAGTGAATTTCAAGATCGATCCTAAAAACGGCCCCATAGATCCAACCCTAATTCTTCATGCCAAAAAGTATCAAAATGGATATTAAATTATGCAGTAATCCATTTTAGATCACACCCTCCCCCATTTTGCAAGGCTTTTTATCCCCAAAATATCTTACTAAAGGAGTACCACTTGGTATTTATTGGAAGTTTCCCTTTTATCCCAACTTGCCAAAGTTTAGAGTTGACCCCTTCTAGTTATCTCAGTATTCTTTCATGAAATTGTAGCTTATGCCAACTATGCTTGATATTTTGGCACTAATTCTTCTAATGATGGTAGAATTGCCCCCCCTCATTTTCCTTATTGACCATGGATGGCTCATACAATTGTAAATTATACAAATTCACTATTGAGTGAATGCACATGTATGGTGGTAGACTAATTCTCTAAGCATTGTGGCCTACCTTTTCCAATGCTTCAAAAGTCTTATTTCTCATAGACTTGTTTTTCTTACCCCTAGATCTTAGGTGCAACTAGACTCAACTTCCTACCTTAAATCTATTCTCTATCAGGTGTTGATCATGCATGGACGTGTACTTTTCCTATGATTTCTTTAGTATATTTTTACTTGCAAAGGGATCTTCCACATATTTTATGAATCTTTCAGTGTTCAATGCTTATCTTGTGGCATCTTCCTTCTCTTCTCCACATTGGCCATACAAAACATCTAGAGATGAAAACAAAAAATATCCACATCACATTTCAAAAGGGGACTTACTAGTGGAAGTATCCACTAATATGTTATAAGAGTGTTGAATGTAAATCAAAGTCACATCCCATGTCCATGGATATTTATGACTATAACCCCTCAAAATATAAACCAATGTCTTGTTTACCACTTGTTTCTATCCATCCATTTTGTGGATGAAAATTTGTAAATATATCCATCTTAGTATCCATATTCTCCCAAAGTCTAGCTCAAATGGAATTGATAAATATTGTGTTTTTTATAGAATTTATGCTCCTCAATATCCCAAAGTTCACCCAGGCCCTGTAAAGTAACAATATGGCTTCATCTTCTCCTTGATTATGTTTTCACAAGGCATTAGGATACACATCTTACTAAATATATCCACAGCCACAAAGATATAGTCATGTCCCCACTCAATTCTTAGAAAAATAGCCTCAAAATACATTGAAATATTCTCCCATGGCCTAGTAGGTATGGGTAAGGGGTGACATATATACCTTTATTTCTATTCTTCAATTTACATCCTCTAATCAATTGGGTTGCACCTTCTTTCATTCAATTACATCCTCAAATCATCATGTAATCAATTGAATTACATCCTCTTTCATTATTGGTCAATACATATACCTCTACAATTTGCATATTAATTTTCCAACACCAAAATAACTTGCAACTTCATATGTATGAGTCTCGATTATATTTTTCCAAAGAAAATCTTATGGGAAAAATCTCAAGAACTTCTCCACATTTACAGATGGTACTATTGCAAACCTGTCAATATTGGTTAGTACACTTGACTTAGTAGAAATATAGAGTGAGGTATGTGACAAAGGTAGTCAACAAAGGGAAACAGTGTTGATACCTCCTTAATGAATGTCAAAACACTCAACCACTTGAGATAACCCACCAAGAATTTTTTCCAAGGAAAATCTCATAGAGAAACTGCTAGGAACTTTGCTGCATTTTGTGGATAGTACCCAATATAAAGCCATAAACATTTTTTATGGTGCCTAATCCAATTGGGACATTGAATGAGGCATGTAACAATGACAACTAGGAGATCCTACATGAAGCTTAAAGCACTCAACCACTTGCTATAGTCCATTGGACTATATGAGTCTCTTTTATAAGTTTCATTATTTCACATTTAGGTTCATAATGTAAAGGATTAACTCCTACTTGTGAATCATGAATAATATCTAAATTATATGAAGGCTTTGTAATGATATATACCAAACATAGAAGTCTACCTAAGAATCAAAGATGAGGAGAAAAGAGAAGTTTAGAATGAAGATCAGTTGAGAGATTCACAGATATATTATGGGAGATAAATATGGATATGGATAAACTAAATATATAATTATGACATAGATATTATGGTCACCTATTGTTATATAAAGAGACCAAATTGTACAATAGAAAGACACATGGGATGGTATGCTTGAATATAATTTTCTCATTTGGGAGTTTCTAATAGGTATTTATGTCTACTTATTTTTGATCTTCTAAAGACAACATTTGGATCATAGATATGGTGTCAAAGGAAATTTCAAACACTTTATTAAGATCATTGGAGAAGCCCCTTGAATATTGGATAAATTCCACTCAAGATTGATGAGATGAAAGTGGCTAGCGTTGACTACCAAGTGAAAATCTATGAACCAGAGAGGTATTAAAGGCCCGTGAGTATATTTAGGTACTAGTTTCCTCTAAAGCATAAAAGTTTGGCTCTATTCAGTGAGAGACGTTGCTGGTACATTGAACATGCGAAGATAAAAAAGTCTTAGCAGTGATCCTTTGAAGGAGCATGCCGTCTACACAACAAGTGGATTTACACACCATACTCATGCCCAAGCAAATGAAAGATCCAATGCAAGCTAGTAGTGAGTTCATTAGATTGAATTTTATAGTAGTTTGTAAAAATATAGTCCCTGAATCCCTGACATTGAATTTTCACTATTCATTGAATTCCCTGATAGCACATGTCACACGTTGTACTCATTGCTACATAAATTGCATGAGATATTTTTTGATTGAAGTAGTAATTCATTGGTAGAGGTTATAAGAGTCTATAAAGAAACAATTGAAGGGGAAATTATTTCCAACGAGAGTTAGAGAAACAACGTCAAAGGATAGTTGATTGTAGCAGGAAAGTAGGATGCCTAGCAAGAAGAAGAATTAAGAGATGATGTTGTGAAGATTGGTTTGATCTCAACACCAAGGAAGAACATAGATTTTGTGGCTCCATTGTATGAGAGATGTGAACATCAGTATTAAGTTTCTGAATCCTATGTTGATTTGGTAAACATAAACAATAAATAAAAAGACGATCCACAGAGAAGAAAGTCCTTGCCGTTAGGGTAATCAGTCCAATACTGTGACCATGACCATTCAATCAAGGATTTCTGCAACCATGACCATACAATCAAGGAATTTTAAAAGTTTTAATAACTGAATCAAGTTAAGGTCTCAAAGTGTATCAAGTGGTTTTCAAACTTGAAGATGCCAATGGTGAAAGAGTTTTAATAGAGTTTTAATTTTTCAGGATTTTGTTATTAAAACAATGGAAATTGTGAAGCAAAAGATGAAGAAAAACATGGAGGAGGCTGCCCCATAGTTGCAAACCATGATCACTACTACCATGGGACTATTGAGGAGCTATCTGTCCATTCATTTCTTTTTGGATTTT
>ML783503.1:415849-445203 GCA_009831015.1 Picea engelmannii
TTTTACCCCACTTAAATGTTCAAGTACCAGATGATTCAAAATGAAAATGTCTCCTTGGTATATATAGGAGACTAGGAGGTATAATTACAACTAATGGCTTAAAGTCGACATAAATAAAATAACGTTACTAATCTAATATGCTCCAATTAAGGGGTAATAAATAACATTACTAATCTAATATGCCCCAATTAAGGGGTAATGAGCCAATATTGGGGCTTAACAAAGAGGTGAACACCCCCATCGATGAAAATATTATGTCCGCTAATATAGCAAGCATCATCGCTGCAAAAAAACAGACCTTGTCGGCCTCGAGAGTGAGACCCTTGAGATCCATCAACTTCTCCAACATCTCTTTTGCGCATCTTTTATCGATAAAAGGGAATTTATTCTTCATGGCATCGATCAACATAAGATTTAGAATGATTTTGTTGTTTGTGAAATGTTAATGCACTTCTTATAAGATGGCTACCACCAAAAGAGAAAAATAAACTTGGAGAATTTACAAGAATGTGAAATATCGATTAGAGTGTAATATGTTTCAGCCAACATGTGTCAGGTGGAATTGGAATTTTTGAAGACAACCAATCGAAGGGATAAACACTGGGAGTGGTAGTCTGAAATATGTTTTACGGAAAAAGACAAGTGTTATTTTCAGGTGGACACGTTTTCTCCAAGGTAGTTGCCATGGATGAGTTGATGTTGTTGGGTTTGAATCTTTGAATGGTTGATGCTGTGAAGGAGTCTAGTTTCTAAATCACTGCGATATCTGAGGTAATTTATTTGGCCATTCGGCCTATTCACAGTTGCGTTCTTTGTATTTTTCTTGGAAGTAGTAGTATCATTAGCATGCAAGCAAGACTTTTGTCAGTCCTCCTACAATATATTTTTACAACTTTGATATGTGCAATAAGCATATTGTGGGTTACAATATATGACTATGTTGCATAATTACCTGTATCACTTGGTATGGTTTCTGGATAAATCCATGAAAACATCTTATGGAGAACTCTTTCAGTAATCACATTACATGCATAGCCAGCTCGATGTTCTAGTGCTTGAATGAAAATGAAACATTGAAATCTTGTTCTAAGTTCGGATGGTGAATCTTCTGTCATGGGATTCATTGGTTCTGTTGCTGCCTCTACAACCTATATTGTTGTTGGAGTCAAATGGTGAAACTCTCAATCAACAAGGACTGAAGGATCTAGAAATCAATTTGGAATGAACTATGGCTATCGATCTCTAATTGGAAGGTATGATTGTTTGGATTCCTTTTATCCCTACTCCTATCTTTCCTCCTGATGCTTTTTCTTATGGCCTTAGATCAAGCTATGTAATTGTATCAAACTCTAGAATTTGGATAAAAAGACTACGTATTAAGCCAATTTTCTACGGGCAACGAGTCTTAACTAAAATTGTTCCCAAAAAAATTCAACCTCATAATGGAGGGACTCATATTTATGGAGGGTCTCTTCGTGGAGAATGGAAATGCTTAGATAAGTATGAGCTCCTTCAGTTGTGACTGTATCACTTCAAAAAATAATATAAGTACCTATGAAGGAACCAACATAGGCAACCATTTTCATTGTCCTTCAGGCATTGTGGATCTCAAAAGTGAAGGTCATATTCCTCATTTCCATTTAGACGTTTTTTTTTTCCAGATCTATGCATTCTATCTTTAAATGCTCCTTTCAATATTCATCTGAAAACAAGCGGAGAAATCGACTAGATTCTATATATATCTTATTCCAAACATACAATTCATACACTCTAGTATATATAATATATACCTATGTTTATATATACCTTTGTCTTTTCATCTGCAGGCTTCTATCTTTGCATCAAAGCTCTAGTCACAGTGCCATTCCAGCTTCAAAATTCCATCACAGCTCCAGTTAGATGACTCGGTCACTCAAGCAAGGAACATGACATAGTTTCTTTGGGATTCAATGATTCAACTCCAGAGCAATAACATGAAATGAAGTTTCCAACAATAGGTAAAGTAAAGAAGGGGTATGCGATTGAGCTAGTAAAGAAGAACCAGAACCAACATGTTTACAGGGTCATGCATGTTTGCATGGTTGCGTAGGTGGAAGTGGCATATCAGGTCACTATGGACAATGGAGTGCACCAAACATTCAATCTTAAGAAATGTTAAGAAGTAATGCTAGAGTAATTTCTAGCATTACTTCGTTGGGAAAAATTCACTATGCAAATGCATGGTTTAAATCAAGACAAATTAAGATATCTTCTCCCTTAGCCTTAAGAAGAGGCCAAATAAGAGGTCCAATTCAAAAATTAGGTTAAACTGATTGAATTTCAACTGGAGTTGTATGAATTTTCAAAGACTTTGGTTAAAACATTGAAATTTTATTGGTATTTGTGCCAAGTTAATAACAAAAGAAAAAAATGATTACTAATAGTCCTTACTAGCCTGAAGGGTAGGGACTAATAAAATATGTTGTTGAATAACACAAATCCACCACAGCAGGTCATCGATTCCTTTGAGGTCGCAGTCATTATTTTTAGTCCTCGAGCCAATGGCCATTGAAGAATGTTGATGTGAGAAAGAAGCACATAGAGTTTCCCACGATCATTATCTCATGAGAAAATACAATTATTAAATACATGGATGGTGGAGTATGCTGAAATGATAATGAATATAGTAAAATTGATACAAAAATGTAGTACATAAATTCCAAAGGAGGAGGACCCTCCACACAACACATTTCACGCGAAAAAAAGGAAAAGTGATGCAACTAACATTCATTGATTAAGGAAAGGGATGTAGGAGCATTCATTGAATAGAGGTATATTTTCTTGTTTTATGATAAACTTTGGTGTCCACATTGCAAACAAGGATATGGATGAGCTTTGGAAAGTATTGGATCTCACATGTTTCTCTTAGCATTATCACATTCACATTGTAATTTTAATGTTCACACGGACCATGGATTACCATTGGATTTTTATTTTTAATATGCTGATGTTTTTTTAATGGAAATGATGGGTAGTATACACTTTGTAATGAAATAATGTGATTCTAAAGGATTTGTATGAATATAAAAAGGAAGATAGATAAATTTGGAACTTGAGCAAGAAAATCTTGGTCCAAGGCAAAGGAAAGTGATAAGGTTTTTTATTCAAGTCATGTCAAAGAATATATGGTGTTTTATACAAGTTTAAGTCTGTAATGAAGTCATATTTCCTATTCATGTTAAATTAAAGTAGTTGAAGAGTTGAAGTAAGAGTTCAACTAGAGGTAGAAATTAAAGGCAAGAATTCAATACCCAAGTCAAGTGTAATTATTAATATGAACTGTTAAAGTCAATTCAAACGTACAGAGTTTATTAAAATCAAGTGAAGTGCAAATGTGGCTTGAATGATCCTATTTATGTAATGAAGTATTGATAAAGTGATAGTGAAAGTCAAATTCAAGTCAGGTTTAAGTAATGTCAAATCATGACATTGTTGTTTCAATTAAGTTTTCCAAGCCAAGGTTATAGGTGTCTTGCTAGATGGAGACGTCCCTCATACAAGTAACACTTTTATGTAGTATTGTAGTGGAAGATTCAGATGAAGAATTACGTAAGAAGATGACATTAGAAAGAAGAAGACTAATAAAAATAAGAAGATGTATATTCCATGACAGAAGAAAATGATAGAGGAAAGTAAAAGCAAAACGAAGAAAGAAGAAAAAAGCATCAAGAATAAGAGGAAAGAGAAAAAAAGAAGACAAAGAATGATAGAAGATAGAAGAGGATGGTGAAATAAAGTTAACGAATATGGATTCTTGGAAATGAATAGAAGAAGCAAAATACAAGGGCATATTGAATATAAAAGAGACAATGATAGAGAAGGATAAAGAAACAAAGAGAATGACACATAAAAATGGAAATGAAGAATGAAGAAAAATTGAAAATGAAACCCCTAACAATATTGATAATCCTTCTTGATAATGTCTTTTGATGATGGAAAATAAAATGGTCATGGTCCTATGTTGTAAAGGGCTAGATTACCCTCAAATGAAAATATATGTTGAAATTAAATGTAATTAAGTCAAATGATGATGTAAGCCATGATAAGGAAAGTATACCCCCATAACTTGATTGTTGATGGTTTTTGGTAAACCAAATTTCACTTGTCATGAAAAATAAAGGTTTTTGGTCAGTGAGAAACCACTTGATGTATGAATGGTTCATGGTAAACTAAAACCACTAAAGAATTGTAATGGTTGAGGGTAATCCACAAAAATATGTAATGGTTGAGGCTAACCCAAAGAAACCTAAAGTGTGGTTATGGGGACGACAAAGAGAACCCAAGATGATAATTAATGATGATGCAAGGGGAGTGAAAATGTTTATGAATGAAGAATTGTTGTTGATGTTGGAAGACCTAGAGGGGCTGGGGGTGAATCGGTATGAGCACTTTTATCACTTTTAACCACTTTCAATCACAATATATAATCATATCATATAATCATTAACTTGATCAATTACCATTCAACAATTTATCATCTATGTTTAGCATATCATCAGTAATATAAATCAACAATGGATAATAAAATAATCACAGATACACAGTACACCAAGATTTACATGGAAACACAATGTGGGAGAAAACCACATAATGTTTTTCTTATATGTCAGAAGAAATACATTCATAGGAAGCACCAACTTCCCAATTTTCCAGCTCCAACTAGAAGGAGTCTCCAACCCCCTAATTATCAGGCTCCAACATAAATAAAAATACAACTCCCTGATTTACCAGCTACAACTGGAAGCAAGATCCAACCCCCTAGTTTATAGGCTTCGACCCGAAGGAAGCTCCAACTCCATGATTCTCTGGTACCAAACGGAATAAGGCTACAACCTCCTTTCCTTGCCATGTCCTGCTGCCCTAAAATATAAATCTAGACTAGCCTATCACTGCCACATCAACCTGTCACTGTCCCTGTCATTGGACTGATATACCATCACTGTCAGTTCCAACCTGTCACCACAATCTATCACTATCAACCTCATTAACAAAACCATATCTACTCACATAGATCAATCACCATGAAAAACTCTTGACCATATGCACAATATCACAAAGATGTGCATCAACTAAAACAACTCACAATCATCACCAAGATGTGCTTCTAGATCATATACCAAAATCACCAAGATGTGATTTTACCAATGAACCAATACATGTATGCCACATCATCCATAAACCATGAACCATGTACTATTCACATCAAGCTATGTGTAAAAACATCACTGATATAAAACCAACCAAATGTCCAACATGCACCTCAACTATATTCCAAACAATGCATCAAAAGATATACCAATGTAGCCTAGACATGCACCATAAATGTTCCTCAACAAATCTGCCTCAAACAACATGTACAATACATCCAATATGTACCTCGAGACATATACCAAAAAATCACCAAGATACGCCTCAAGAATGCTCTACAAGATCACCAAGATGAAACTTCAAAATAAACATATAAAAACACCTCTGATCTTGTAGCTAACCCAGTGTATGTGAACACAGACCTGCATACCTTCCTCAACTTCCGCAACAAGAGAATAACATCTTCATCAACCTTTACCTCAGTCTCACGGGACTAGTTTTGGATTAGTCACAAACCCTAAATTTAAAAAAGAATAACTTTGTACCTGTAATGAATAAAGGTTTGAAAATTTTATCCAACCTTCTTTAGTATGTCTTATAAAATTACTCCAATTTTCACTCCTTGAATCATTCTTGAAAATGAGTTATAGAGAAAGTGACATACCTTTCTGAATTCTGGCCTATTCTAGAGAGGAAACTTGTATGGAATTTCATGTGCTCAATATTTGATATATTACTCCAAAAATCTCACAACATAAACTAGGTCTTGTACTCTTTCCATTTCAAGTAGTCTCACATCATTTGGATTGTCTATGAAGAAGTTATGGATTTTTTACCCGAAACACCTGTTTAAAACTAGTTTCGGGACTAGTCAAAATCTCTATCTTCCACATAGTGTATCACCAAAAGTACAACGAACTAGAAGATGAAATTTATACCATAGATAACTTGATATTTATTCTCAACATCCTTTGATTTTCACTATATAAATAATTCTAGAAAAAAAATTATAGCGAAAATGGTAAGATGACCTATAAATAACATACCTTAAAACACATCATCAAAATACTTCATCCTCCCTTGGATTTTGGACATTCTTTAGATATTCAATATGCTCAATAGGTGATAATGGGAGTCTCTTGAAGTCTTATTTATACTTCCCAAGTGACTTCCTTTAGGGGCTACCTTGTAACTGTTTTACCCCTTTTGCTTATTCTAGGGCTAACCCACTTTCTTATTGCAACTAACTTTTCTTTATTTAGTCAAATCATAAATAACTTGTTGCAACTGATTTGTCCTTAATTAGCTTCTTTTTGTAACCACTTTACCCATAATTAATTTCTTGTTCAACCACTTTGACTATTCAACCTTCTTGTTACAACTACTTTACCCATAATTAATTTCTTGTTGCAACCACCTTGAATAGAATTTTTTTTTTTACAACTACTTTACCCATAATTAATTTATTGTTATAACCAATTTGACTAGCAAACTTATTGATGAATTTCTAGGAGATTCTAGAATAATTAACTTTTGGTTGACCTTCTAGGGGCTTCTAGATTATTCTTGAGGGTCCTCCAACTTCACAAGGCCATATCTCCTTGACCGTGATGAACCACGTGGAATAACACATATCACAGGAAATGATACAATGTGTACTATCCATATATGATAGTCTTACTTGAAATTACACTATCCTTCATGTCAATATTACTTGATTAGCTTCGGGTTCCTTAACAACACCTTTGGGGATGCTTGTAGACTTTTTCAAATGCACCCATCATATCTACTAACATCAACCAACTGTCCAATGATATCATCCACATCTCTGGGGCTTCTGGACTTTTCCAAGGGTTGACATCAATGAAAACCAACTATCCAACAGTTGAACCATGTACAAGAAAAAAGTCCCTAGAGAATCAATGGATATAGTGGATGACAACCCATGTAATCTAGTGGATGGTGACTTTTTTATATGGACTTTAACAAACACAATGTTATATTTTTGTAGGTACAAGATGAAAATTAAAGGAGAATGAAGATGAAGACAACATACAAGAAGATTTTAGAATATATAAGATGAAGAAAAATACCATTGAAGGCAAAGATCACATAAGATGAATATGGAAATGGGACCAGTTCAAAAGACAGTTGAAGGGACAAAATAATATAATTGAATCACAAATATTCATTAAAGGGGGTATGAAGGGATAACTCCTACTTATGAATCATGAATATTGTCTAAATTGTATGATGGCTTGGTAATGATGTAGACCAAGCATACAAGTCTAAGTAAGAATCGAAGATAAGGAGAAAAAATAAAAGTTAGGGATGGAGATCAATTGAGAGATTCATGGAGAGATTATGGGAGATAGTTAGGCATATGGTTGAAATAAATATCTAGTTATGAAATACTTGTTATGGTCACCTATTGTTATATAAAGGGACCCAATTGTACAAAATAAACACATATATGATGATATGATTGAATATAATTTTCCCCTTTGAGGGTTTCTTGAGTGTAAACTCACGGTGTCCCTTGCTTGATAGTTGTTTTGGTGTAATTTTTTTTTATGTTGTAAAACCAACATAATTCTTATTGATATTATATCATATCCCATTTTGGAGATGGTAGTCAACCTTGTTGTTTCCTTCTTCATTAATTTTTCATTAAAACTAATAAATATCTTATTGAAGCCCTCATCTTTTGCATCTTCCTCTTTGTATGCACATTGGTGAAATGCTAGCCCCAAGTCATGTATCCAACATTCAAGGTGTATGTCACATTGTGCTATTCTCCTAGGGATAACTTCCCTCCTCCAAGTGCCTAACAATCATCTTTATAGGTAGGTAGCTTTCATAATATAACAATTTAATCCCCCATTGTTACGCACCAAATACCCCAAATAGCATAAAAGTAGGAATAAGTAGTCTCCACACCTTGAGAATGAAAGAGACAGAATGAATGAGAAGCGTCTTTGAGGAGAAAACCTCCTTTTACATTATAACAAATGCACAATGATGATATGATATTTAAAAATAAGTCTCCTTGGTATATATAGGAGAAAAAGGGTACAAATTACCATTAAGGGGCCTAGTCGACCAATAATGACAACACTAATATGATAATAGAATTGTAATGTATCAATATCTAGGGATTAACATGCCCCTCCTCTTCAAAAAAGTGTTTTCTTCAACACTTGATTAATTGTGTATGCTTTTGCATGAAGAACTGATTTTCCCATGTTGTGTATTTTATTGATAAGTTCTTCCACTTGATGAAGTACTCATAATTGCTTGATTCCATGGTTTCTCAATTCATGTTTTAAGGATTGTTTCAAGTTATAATATGATTTTCCCTTCTTCATCAATATGTGTTAAAATAGTTTGAACTAGGATCTTGTCACTGATAACCTTCTTTATACAATAAACCTGGAAGACTAGATGAACATGTGAAATTGGAGGCAACTTGAGTTTGTAATCCATACTAATAACCCTTTACAACACCTATTAGGGACCATAGTACTTAGGTGATAATTTATTATTTTTCTTTTGTTACTTGATGGAAATCTATTTATATGGTTGCAACCTCAAAAATACCCAATCAACGACTTCAAATTTCCTTTCATTGCGATGTTGATTAGCTTGTTACTTAATCCCATTTTGTGTTATTACCAAGTTGTCCTTTAATAAAATGGAGAACATCTTGTTGTTGTTGTATGTGATCCTCCACTGCTTAAACTTTATCTTTCCCTCTTAAGGGTGATGTGACTGATGGAGGATGATACCCATAAAGTTTCATAAATGGGGAAATTTTTGATGAATTATAGAAGAAAGTGTTGTACCACCATTTTTTAAGGGTACCCAGTTTATACATCTTGCTTGTTTATTATATGTAAAGCAACAAAGATAAACTTCTAGTAACTTATTCAAAATCTTATTTATTCCATTAGATTGAGGGTGGTAAGATGACCTATGAGCCATTTGAGTACCCAAACAAGAAAACAATTCTATCCAATTACTTGTAAAAATCAGATCTCTATCACTTACAATAATCTTAGGGTTTCCATGTAACTTTTGAACTATTTCAATGAATGCTAGAACTATTGTAATTTCTTTAAAATGATGAGAAAGAGAGAAAAAGTGGGAATAATTTGTGATTTGATACAAGAATACCATGATGGAATTATTTCCTTTATATGTTGGTAGAACTATAATAAAATCTATTGAGACCTCTTCCCAATGCTGACTTGGTATGGATAATGGTTCTAGAAGAGTTGGGATCTTGATTGTCTCTCCCTTGTTCTATTGGAAAACTAGTCATCCCACCACAAAAGTTTGAACATCAATTTCAATAGCTTCCTATAAAAAATCCTTTTTGATCCTATGCTTTGTTTTAAAAAATCCTAAGTGTGGCCCTATTGGAGTGGTGTGTAGTTCCAAGAGGAACATATGTTTGAGTTGGGAATTCTTAAATATGCATATGAGATCCTTATACTAGAGTGAATCAATATTCCACACAAACGGATATATCAATGGTACCAACTCCAACTCCTCTGTTCATTTTTTGTTGTGCGGACCCAACCTGACTGATAGGATGATGTGCCGACCTAGGTAGAATTTGACTTTACCCACCCTGCCTGGACAAGAGGTCCGAATAGTTTATCCAATGTATTATGATAGTGTTCTAGTTGTTGAATAAGCTTCAATGCATTATACTCCCATTTCCATTCGATCCATGCCTCTTCCACCTGTTTAGCTTGTAGAATGGAGATAGCACAAAGTAAGGTCTCAATTTTTTCTTCTTTTGTTGAAAGTGCATATATCACCACATTTTGTTTCCCTTTCTTGTATATAATTTTAAATTCATAACCTATCATTCTTGTAACCCTTTTTTGTTTCTCTTCTAAGTATAGTCTTTGTTCTAAGAAGTATTTTATACTATCATGATCTATTTTGACCTTGAAGTGTCTTCCTATTAGGAAAGGACACCATTTCGTTCTTATAAATGGGTTTAAGTAAGTCACTTCCTTTAAGTTGGTGACTTTTTCAAAAGCAAGTGTCCTTCCTTCTTCCATTTTCTTGAGGCATCGGTCTTCATAATAAATCTTTTTGTGAAGTCAATTGTGGCTAGGATAGGAGTTCTACACATAGACTCCTTAATTTTTTTGAAAATATTGGATTGCCTCTTGAGTCCAAGAAAATGCATTTTTTTTTCAATAATGGCGTTAGATGTGTTTCTATTTGACCGTAGGTTTTGAAAAAATTGTGGTAATAGCCTATCAATCCCAAGAGCCCTCTAAGATTCTTGAAAGTTTTGGGAATTGGACATTCCACCATAGATTTAATTTTGTTAGGGTACACTTTTAAATGCTCATGAGATACAATATGGAATCTACAAGAACTCATAATGGAATTCTTGTTTTCTAAAAGCTATTTTGGGAATGTCTTCTTCCCTCATTATAATTTGATGATAACCTAAATGAAGATCCAACTTAGTAAAGAAAATTTCTCTATGTAATTCATCTAAGGGTGATATTATTAAGATCTCTATTATCTATACACATACACCATGAATCATCCTTTTTTTAAACCATCGCCATTGGTTAAGAGAAATCACTTTGGCTAGGTTAAATGATGCCAACGTCTAATATTTCTTGAACCATACTCTCATTCTCACTCTTTTGGGAATATGGATATATTTAAGGTTTGATGTTTGGTGGTGCACTTCCTGGTTGTAAGTGAATAACATGATCACGCTCTCAAGTAGGTCGAACACCTTTGGACATGTTTGCAAAAACCTTGGAATGATTGTTAATAACTCTTTGGAGATCCAAGGGAACATAAAGTTATTTGTTTGAACTTATAGTGATCATATTTGGGAAATTATACCATAGTGTCCATTTTTTAATAAGTATATCATTATATTAGATCTTATCACTTGGAATGATTTCCCTTGAATACCTTTGAGTTCAATTCCCTTTTCTTCAAAGGAAAATATCATGAAAATTTACTGAAAATTAAGGGCCACTATTCTAGATGATTGCAATCATTGGACCCCTAATATAAAATCAACACCTCTAATTTATATTTCTATATTTAGAGTATCCATTAAATACTCCCACACAGTGATATTACTACTATTGAACTTCACATAACAATTTATGCTACCTCCTTTTTCAATGATTACTCAAAATTATGGTGCTAGATATATAAAGCAATTGAGAAGTTGGGATAATTTGTAGTTAATGAAGTTATGGGTGCTACCATAATCAATCAACATTGTTACCTTCTTATTTTGGATATATCCTTCTATATTGAGAGTTTGAGGAGTGATCATGTTAGATAAATCATGACAAGGTATGTTTGGAGTAACCCCTTTGATTTCTTAACAGGGTTGCACTTCTTGATGTTCTTTCTCTTCACAATCTATGTAGAATAATTTCTTCTCACTACACTTATACACTTTATGATATTTACTATCACAATTAAAAAATATCCCCCTTTCACTTATTTCAGCCATTTTTTGAAGTGTAAACCTTATAGGTTGATTGAGGTTAGTAGTGGTAACATGGCCTTCTCTATAGGTGTTAAGGGTAACCCTTCTAGTAGCCATATTTTTACTTTAAAATTTTCCTTGACATAACAAAATCATTATTCAATGATTGAGGCTCAAAGAGACACACCTCATGTGTAATATCCTATAAATTACTCATAAAGAGATCCAACAAATTTTCCCTTGGGATGTTCTTCACTCTAAGAAACAACTTTTAAAAGTGTTAAATGTGATCTATAATTGGATCTCTTTGCATGACATTTATGAATTGGATAAAGAAGCTGTTTCTCTTAATATCCTCATAATTTGATATTAATTCATATGTAAAAATAGACCAAAATACAACTTATCTGTAAACTACCATGGATATTCCACTAGAATAGCTTGTCACAACAAATCTTGTATTGTGCATAAATATTGCATTATGCATGTTTATTTCCTTCTCAGATTTATAAACATTGGCTTATTTCTCAAATTTATGAAAATAACTAAAATACAAAAATGAAAGAATGAGAAAATGAACACATCATCGACACAAATGGACACAATCTGTACCCTAGGAAATCCAAAATGGAATAAAACCCAACTAGAAGGTAAGTTCTATGCTCTACTCTTTTTTCTTTAGTATGAAAATGCAAATACAAAGAAACGAGCACTCACTATGGATTTTCCTTTGACACTAGGCCCTAAATGGCTACTACATAATCATATTCCTCCTCTATTATTATCTCAAAATCCCACTCCTAGATTCCCTACTCAACTATTAAACAAGTACAATGATAAAATAATGGAACCCCCTCTCCTCCTGGTGGCCTAGTATTTAACATAGTCTAATAGTTGTCTAGGGTTAGGGTTTTTGCATGCCTCAACCCTTAGTTAGTGTTAGGATTTTGGAACTTCTATATTATTCTTTAAACTCCACATGTAATTAGTGGGGTTTAATGTGGCATCCACTCAGTACCATGGTGGTCAACAATCTAGGTCAACTTGCAGGAGGCATAACTTTTGCATACAAACTCTAGTTAATGTGATTTTCACACCATTGGAAATGTTTCATTATGTAGAACAACATTAAGGGGATGAAAGCTATTCCCACATATTTTTGAGCCCCCAAAGTTTTATTTTATGCCTCAAAATGGATATGGAAGGTTTCAGACCCAAAATCTCCAAATTGGCACCTACCACTAAAATAGGCCTTGCAAGCCAATTCCTTAATTTTTTACACCTAGAACGTAGCAAATTAGATGAAAAATGATATAATTATCCATTTTGGATCATACCTCATTTTTAGGGAGGATTTTGGTCCCCAAAATATTTTATTGAATGATCCAAGGAAAGTTTTCCTCTACCTTCATCCTAGAGTACGATTTTAGGTTTCCTGAAAGTTGTCCTTTTAACCTGATCGATCAAAGGTCATGCTTCCCCTGTCTGGTAGTTCTAGAATTATTTTGTAAAAATGTATCTTCTACCAACTTTCCTTGATCTTTTGGTGCTAATTCCTTTATGGTAAGTATGAACTACTCATTTTCTTGATCCAACATGGAAGGCCCATAGAGTTTTAGATTTTCCACATTCACTACTAAGTAAAAGTGCATATATGGGGGTAGACTGCTTTTGTAGAAATTATCACCCACCTTAACCAATACCTAAAAATGACCATATCATAGAGCCTTTATCTTATTATTGGGACCCTATATCCTTTCGTTTTTTAGCTACAACCAAACTCTGACTCCCGCCTTGAATGTTTTCTTAGTTTTGCATTGACAATGTTGGGACTTGTACTTTTCCTGTGAATTCTTCAACATATCCTATACTTGAAAATGGATTTTCCTAATATTTTCAACAAATATCTTATCTTTCAATGCTTCTCTTGTAGTATCCTAATAATCCAAGTGAACGTTATGGTAACTATCCCAAAACTTGTTCATTTTTTCCCTTTCAAGAGAGTGAACTTGTACAACCTACCACATGTCCAATTTTTTAGATGTACTTCTAAAATCTAGACTTGTAATGCTATGGTATATCTTATTTCCAATGAAACTAGTCACACGTAGTTTTGATCTCATTAGAATTAAATATAACTATTTTACCAAGAACACCTTTTTGATACTAGTTTTTGGACTAGCAAAAGACCCTAACTTCCATAAAGTATAAGTTTGAAATTATAGTTAATCATAACCTAAAATTTTAACCATGGGTATTTAATATTTCTTCTCAATGTATCATAAATTTTACTATATGAAAATTCATAGATAAAAATTTATAGCGAAAATGCAAGATGACTGGAGGAAACCTCTTTTTACAATATAACATATGCACAATGTCGATATGATCTCTAAAACTAAGTCACCTTGGTATATATAGGAGGCAAAGGGTACAATTCACCATTAACGAGCCTGTTGGCATAGGGGCAGACCCATGGTTCATCACTACAACATCACACCAACAAAACCCTAACTACCGGCCCATTCGGCAACACCTGTGAAGCAGATGAAGTCTCACCTGAGGTAGAGGCAGGGGTGGTTGCAGGACTCCAATGTCTGCAACATTAGCTAGGACACATATCTGTGATTGTAACACCTTACATAGAACTTAGTAGTTATAGTTCAGTAGTATTCAATCTTTGTCTACAATGCAAATAAACCCTAATTATAGCACAACACAGTATTCAACCGATTCAACAGATCCAAGCACTAAGCATACAAATAGAGATTAGATCTAGAATTCATTCACATTATTCAGCATCAACAGATCTACCTATCATTCATCTATATAAAATAACTAAGAAAGTAAATACATAAACACATAAACACATTGCACAAAGAATTCATAACAAAGGATGTACATGGTTCACCCCCACTCTAGGGCTATGCCCACCATCTCTTCATCTTATTTATTATATTTCTTCAACCTTCTTACATGCATAGAGCCTTCAGATCAACTTTGCACAGGACAAGAGATATGCACACTCTTCGCTAGATCCTCCTTCCCAAATCTAGGTTACAACACAAAGCCTACATACAGTCCCTTATAGACACTTTCACTCGGCCTTGCAGACATACACAAAGCACTTACAACTATTACTTACACTTAGCACCACCTGCAACTGAATTTTCATTCACACATAGCCATTCATACTCACTTAGCACTTAGCACACCGGCCTACTAGGTATACTTCTTACATCACCTAGATACTTATTTATACATTACAAAATTGGGTCTAAACATGGGTAAACCCATGGGTCGACATCCCCATGCCCATTACATAATCCAAAATCCCAAAAATCCCTAAAAGGGGAATGAGATCCCATTATCTCCGCTTCGTCTTGTGCTCCACCTTCTACAACCTGTCGAAGTCCCAAAAATAGGTCCAACATGACCAAGGATCCTCAAAACTTGGTCAAGGGCCAATAGGCCCCCAACACTCACCTGTGACTTGTCCCGAGTCACTCTGATCTAGATAATTCTGCCTCAAAAACCTTGATCTTGGCTTGAGCTGCTTCGACTTTTTGTTGTGCCACAACCTCCTGTTCAACAAACTTTTGGATAACAACTTCATTGACAGGTCCCTCTAGGTGATGTTCTGTTGCAATGATGACTTGCTCCATTTATGCTCCTTGGCCTTTGATCTATGTGAATAGATGGAAAGCCTCGTCCTGTATAGGTTGGAGTCTCTGAGTCACTTCCATGACTCTTCTCTGAATGGCGTGGACCTGCTATTGAGTACTGCACTGTTTTTGGGATCGCTTCATTCTTTCAACAATTGACAAGCGCTTCAATTGTGCCTGTATTATTTATTCTTGATACTTCACCTCTTGGAGTTGCGACTCCAGTGTCTTGAGTTCTGGATTATCAGTGAGTTGCTCGTAATTATGGGCATTGCGGTCACTCAGTTTCTTGCATTCCATGGCAAGGGCCTTTATTCTCTCAACTGTGCCTAGAGTAGTTGCATCTCTTTGATCCCTCACATCCTGTAGAGTGCCAGGCACTATCTAATATGAATTTTATGAGAAGAAAAAAATGAATACAGATTATTAATAGATTCTTAGCACAAAATAACAGAGATACAGTAAAACTGGTTTTCTATTCAATAATGAAATAAGATGAAACTGTAAAATGCAGCAGAAACAAGCTTGTTGGAATGGTTATGGCTTATCTCTAAGAAGAGATGTGACGGTTGCGCTCATTCGCAAGAAGGACATTACAATGAGGCTCTAAAGGAATTTTTACAATAAAAAAGAATGCCAAAAACCCTAGACATCCAAAAACCTAACCCTAGGAGATGAAGCGCCAAAAGTCATGTGGGCCCCGTTTGGGTAAGTTAGTACATCAACCTCCCGGGGTCGTAACTTTTGCAGACGATCTCTGTTTTAGGTGTGTGATAGCCTGTTGGAAAGGTATCATCGAGGAGATTCATTTTGGGGGATCAATCATGCCTTCAGCTATCATTGAGGAGCTCGATCTTGAAAAACCTTCATTTAGGCCCTCAAAATGGCCTCGAAAGTTAAAACTGCTAAAAATAGTAAATGGCCAAAATTGTCAGAAAAATGTCTTGAGCCAGTTGGAAAAGGTGGGTGGCCACCGATATCCATATGGATCAATCCTCCCTCCTTAGGAATAAATGGTCTCCATTGCATTGAGGTCCCCCATTAGATGAGGAAATTTCTGCTGAATTTGGCCCACAATGAGCAACTTGCCTTGGTGCAGGAGCTGCCTGCTTTGAGGACTCGATAAAGTTGGATCCTTTGTTGTCGAGTGCCCTTGATCTGTATGTCCATAATCTGATCATTGGATGCCTTTTGTATTCATTCGAAGTTGAGCTCTGTTGGTGTCAACTATTCTTCTACTTCTGAGGTGTCCAATAATTGTGGGAAATAAGGGTGAAGAAGATTCACGTTGAACACTAGGTGCAGGCCAAGGAAAGGAGGAATGTTGAGCTCAAAAGAATTATCCCCCATAGCCTTGGTGATAGTGTATGGCCCATAATAGAGTGGGTGAAGCTTCCGATGGGGTCCTTTAAGGCATTCTTTCTGCAAGTGCAACCAAACTTTGTCACCCGCCTGGAACTTATGTGGCACCCGATGTTGATCATGGAGTTGTTTGTACTTGTCATTGGACTTCTGTAGGATATCCTGAACCTATTGGTGGATGTGATGGATCTTCTCAATGAACCCGGTGGCTTTGTCAGCTTCATTTGGAGTAGGAGATGAGTCATTCAAGGTGACTACAAGGGGAAGTGCAACATCTATGGGACCCAATGGTTGGAATCCCAACCCCACCTGAAAGGAGCTGTGGCCGATTGAGCTATGCAGGGCTCAATTGTAGCTATGTTGGACATAGGGAAGGCGCTCATCCCATGTGCGAGGGTGATTTGAATTATACATGTGATGGATATGCAAAATCATTTGATTTAAAACCTCGGTTTGGCCATCTATCTGGGGGTGGAAGGTCGTGGATTTGGTGAGCTTGGTGTCCAACAATGACCAGAGGGTCTACCAGAATGTGCTGAGAAATCTACTATCCCGATTTGAGACAATGGTTTGTGGCATTCCAAAATGTACCCAGACTCGTTCAAAGAAGAGATTGGCAGTGGCCTCTACTGTGATGCTCGTCATTCAGGCAACCAGAATCACCATCTTAGAAAAGCGATCAAAAACCACAAAAACATAGTCATTTCCCCGCTTGGTGGATGGGAGGCCCGAAATGTAATCCATTGAGATGGATTCCCATGGCCTATTAGGAGTAGGAATAGGGGTCTACAGGCCATGTTTCTTAGTGGTCAGTTTGACAATAGTGCATGCAGTGCATGACCTGATATACTTGTTGACCTCCTGTCGAAGTTTCGGCCAGTAGAAATGTTTCTGTAGCATCGTCACTATCTTTTTTACGCTGAAGTGTCCTGCCACCCGACTGTAGTGGGCTTCCCAGATCAACTTTTCTCACTCACTTGATGGAACACCGATATGGCCTAGATGACACAACGACCCATCCTGAAGATGGAAATTATTGACAACTGCGTTCACACCCAACATTTAGGAGGTGGTGGCAAAGTCAGGGTCTGTCTCATAGAGCTGGGGCCATCCAGATGTCTCATGGCCGCAAGAGTCTAGCACTGTGGCGAGTGCCGCAACTGGTGGTCTGTTGAGGCAATCAGGGACACGATTGGTTCTTCCTGTTTTATACTTGATGTTGAGGTGGAATTGCTGCAAGTTTGTGGACCACTTTTGATGGTGTTCATTTTGTAATTTTCCTTGTGTCTGCATGAACTGCAGTGGCTTATGATCAGTGTGGATGACTGTCACCTTCCCAAGAATGTAATGTCTCCACTAGCGGCAGGCTTGCACAATGGAGTACATTTCTTTGTCATAAGTAGGGTACTTACGGATAGTATCTGACAATGTCTCACTATGATAGGCCACAGGGTGGTCGTGCTGAGTGAGAACGACACCCACAACATAGTCTGAAGCATCTGTCTCGATCTCAAAGGGATGTTGCAGGTCTGGTAGTGAAAGTATTGGGGCTGATCACAAGCGTTTCTTCAAATCATCGAATTCTTGTTGTTGGGACCGACCCCATGAAAATTTTACCTTACCACAACCCCTGTTTATTTGGATGAGGGCCCATGCAATATGGGAGAATCCCAACACAAACCTGTGATACAAATTGGCAAGGCCCAAGAAGCTTTGGAGCTCAGTGAGTGTTGTTGGGGTTGGCCAGTCATAGATGACTTAGATATTTGCTGGATCCACATGTATGCCATGTTGATCAATGATGTAGCCCAGGTAATGGACCTTGTCCATGCCAAAGGATATTTTTTCAAAGCTGGAGTATAGCTTGTGCTATCGTAGGGTGTGCATAACCTATTGAATATGCTGCAAGTGTTTGGACCAAGTCTTGTTGTAAATTAGAATGTCATCCAGATACACCACTACAAAAGTATTGGTGAATGGTCGGAGGATATCATCCATCATCCTCATGAAAGTGGCTGGAGCATTTTTCAAACCAAAGGGAATGACCAACCATTCAAAAAGGCCTTCCTTTGAATTGAAGGTAGTCTTCCATACATCTGTCTATTCTATCGGGACCTGGTGGTAGCCAGACTTCATATCAATCTTACTGAAGTATTTGGCCCTTGTGAGTTGATCAAGGAGGTCGTCAATTCAGGGAATCGGGTACCGATTTCTGACTGTGATTTTATTCATAGCCCAGTAATCAATATAGAGTCTCCAGGTGCCATATTTTTCCTATACCAACATGATTGGGCTCCCACAAGGTGATGAGCTGAGGAAAATGTTCCCCTTGTGGAGCAATTCTTGGATCTATCGCTTGATCTCCTCATTCTCTAACAAAGAGCGATGATAGACTGGCCCATTGGAAAGTGGTACGTCGGTGGTTAGATCAATGTGGTGCTTGACCTAACAATGCAGAGGTACCCTTGTAGGTGAGGAGAAGATATCTGAGTATTCTTCCATGAATTTATATACTTACTTCTGCTGTGTGGAGAGGTTGGGTGCAGAGACCCTGGATGTGGCTGTGATATTTCTCTTATTCTGAGAGCAAATCACGAAGAAGAAAAACTTCCCCGTCTGAGAGATGACCTTCTTGCATTGCTTATCAAAGATGAAGGAAATAGCACTAGGTGGGACTACCTCAAGTATCCTGTATAATTTCCTGTTCAAAGTAATAATAACACTACGAGGCCTAGACTCATATACAACATGATGTTTCCATAAATAAGGTTGGACCAAAAGAACATCACAAACTTCGAGAGGAGAAACATCACACAATACCTCGTCTTTGAAGGGCTTGATTCCGCACGACAGTAAACATTGTTGGCTGACGTGGAGATCACTTCCTTGGAGGAGCCATCCAATGGTGTAGGGTTGTGGGTGCGGCATTATTGGCAGGACCACCCGCTTGATGACCTCTACTGAGATGAGGTTTTTATGGCTACCGCTATCAACAATGAAGTGTAGTGGGGTGCCTTTTACCCACATCTGTGAATGGAAGAGGCACTCTCCTTCTTCTGGCTTGTCTGGTTCACCAGGCTGGTGCTTGGTGGTAGCAACGGTGGCACTGGGTTCTGCATTAATGATCCGTCTTCCCCTTTCTGGTTCTGGCTTAGAGTTAGAATGCACAACTTATTCATAGGCTTTCACTTTGGCCACCAATGACAATTTCAAGCGGTAGTCAACAATGTTATGCCAAGGGATCTTATTGAAGTCGCACCACTTCCCAGTATCTTTCTTTGTCTTTCCAGTGTCCTTGTTTGCTTGAGACTTGGACTGGTAGTCGTGATACTGCCCATCTTTGCTCTGTCCTTTGTTCTGTGGGTTGGGGCCGCCCTTTCCTAGCTTTTTTTGTGAGGAGTTCCCAGGCCCAAATTTCCGCGTCTTTTATTTGAGCTTCTGCTCGATTTTGATGGCATATCGGTAGGCTGCGCCCAAGGATGAGATCTCCATAAATTCCATTTCGGTATGGATGTATCTATGTAGAGCACCACAATACTTGAGCATGATATTTCACTCTGAATCTTTGATACCCAGCTTGGTGCGTAAGGTATGGAAGATAATTGTGAAATATGGCACTGCTTGGTCTCTTTCTTGCCACAGTGTGGTCCATTTGGTATACACGTCATCATAACTTCTGGCAGGGTAGTATTGTTCCTTAATAGAATCCTTGAAAGATTCCCAGGTGGTTGTGACTGAAAATAATGAGGTTTCCTCTATTTCCTGTTGCTCACAGAAGGTTTCCTACCAATCTTTGACATGGGGAGTGGCTTTGAGGAGCGCAAAAGTAATATTTTCTCTATTCAAGAAGTTATGGACAGACAAATACCCTTCTAGCAGATTCAACCACTTGTCTACAGCATCTGCATCTATCTAACCTTCAAATATCGGAATATCAAAGTTTATTTGTACCTTGAAGGGGGTGGTGCCTCCATTCTAAGAAGATGTGTCGCATGTTGGTAGCCGCCAAAGGATTTGCGTGAAACTATCCATCATCTTGTTCCTCTGTTGCGTGAGGGCTTCCTCAATCAACAGTTTGAAAGGATCTCCTGTCTTGTCATATTTCCTTTCTCCTGCCATGAGAGGTCGCTTGGGCATGCAGGAACTTTTGTCCTCAAGAGAAACAAGCTCAAGACCTAACTCTTTGTACTCTGACCTCGTTGGGGACATGCATTAAGATGACAAGGAGAAGACCGCTCTGATACCACTGATCCAGATTTTATGAGCAAAACGAAATGAATACAGATTATTAACACATTCTTAGCACAAAATAACAGAGATGTAGTAAAATTGATTTTCTATTCAATAATGAAATAAGCTGAAACTGTAAAATGCAGTGGAAACAAGCTTGTTGGAATGGTGGCGGCTTATCTCTGAGAAGAGATGTGACGACTGCACTCATTCACAAGAAGGACATTAAAATGAGGCTCTAAAGGCCTTTTTACAATAAAAAAGAATGCCAAAAACCCTAGACATCCAAAAACCTAACCCTAGGAGATGAAGCGCCAAAAGTCATGTGGGCCCCGTTTGGGTAAGTTAGTACATCAACTTCCTAGGGTTGTAACTTTTGCATACAATCTCTATTTTAGGCATGTGATAGGCCGTTGGAAAGGTATCATTGAGTAGATTCATTTTGGGGGCTCAATCATGCATTTGACTATCATTGAGGAGATCTATCTTGAAAAAGATTCATGTAGGCCCTCAAAATGGCTCCGGAAGTTAAAACTGCTAAAAATAGTAAATTGCCAAAATTGTCAGAAAACTATCTTGAGCCAGTTGGAAAAGGTGGGTGGCCACCAATATCCATCTGGATCAACAGTGGCCTACTAGGTCTACTTCTTACATCACCTAGCTACTTATTTGTACATTACAAAATTGGGCCTAAACATGGGTAAACCCATGGGTCGACATCCCCATGCCCGTTACATAATCCCAAATCCCAAAAATCCCTAAAAGGGGGTTGAGATCCCATGATCTCCGCTTCGTCTTGCGCTCCACCTTTGACAACCCGTCGAAGTCCCAAAAATAGGTCCAACATGACCAAGGATGCTCAAAACTTGGTCAAGGGCCAATAGGCCCCCAACACTCACCTGTGACTTGTCCCGAGTCACTCTGATCTGGATAATTCAGCCTCAAAAACCTCGAGCTGCTTAGACTTATTGTTGTGCCACAACCTCTTATTCAACGAACTCCTGGATAACATATTCATTGACTCCCTCTAGGTGATGTTCTGCTGCAGTGACAACTTTCTCCATTTCTGCTCCTTGGCCTTCGATCCATGTGAATAGATGGAAAGCCTCGTCCTATATAGGTTGGAGCCTCTGAGTCACTTCCATGACTCTTCTCTGAATGGCATGGACCTGCTATTGAGTACTGCACTATTTTTGGGATTGCTTCATTCTTTCAACAGCTGATAGGGGCTTCAAATGCACCTGTATTATTTCTTCTTGATACTTCACCTCTTGGAGTTGTGACTCCAGTGTCTTCAGTTCTGGATTCTCAATGGGTTGCTTGTAACTTTGGGCACTGTGATCACTTAGTTGCTTTCATTCCATGGCAAGGTCTTTTATTCTCTCAACTGTGCCTCAAGTAGTTGCATCCCTTTGATGCCTCACATCCTGCGGAGTGTCAGGCACTGTGCGGAGCTCTAAGTCTACTATTCTTTGTTGTAGCTGCTGCACAGCTTCTGCGAGCTTCTCTACTTGATGCTTGACTCTGTCTTCTACCTTTGGCTCCAAGCCCATCACAGAGTGGAGTGCTCTGTTGAATTCTTCTTTCACTTCGAGATGTTCTGCGAGCAAATGTTCCTTTTCTTGTTGAATCTGTGCTTTCTCCTTTTCAAACTTCATCTAGAGAGCAACCTTCTCCTACTCTACAAGTCGACATTTTTCTACAAGTACTACTTACACTTTCTTCAAGGCCTGGGTGGCTTGTTTAGTTTATTCTTGTGTGCGACGAAGGAAGGCTTCAGTCGCATCAGCTAGTTGGGGGAGTTGGGCTGGATCATCTCCCAACTCTTGCTCTTCCAATTGCAGGAGCACAATGGACACTGCGCGACTGGACTGAAGGGCTTGTTGTACCCCTCGGAGTTTGACCTCAAATCTATCATACATATCCTCCTTCTTGGCTTCTTCTTTCTGTAATATTGCCTATGAGGTGTCATTTACAGTTGCGATGATTAAGTCAAAATCATCGACAGTGAGCACAATCTTCATATTAGTCACGGTGGCTCTGGATTTCTTTTGGGAAGAGGGTTTCGAGGAAGAAAACTTCCTCTTCTTCAAAGGATCTGACTCATCTCTAGGTGGTGTTGCTTTGCCTTTCTTCTGATTATCTTATTTTCCATTGATCTCTTCTACCTCGTCATCACCCCCTCAGTCAGGTGATGAAGAAGCAATCTTTTCTGAGGCGTTGCTCAAGTCTTGGACTTCTTCGGTTTTCTTCCTTCTACTGGTTCCAACTTTTTCATGTTCTATGTGAGCGGCCTCCAGGCTATCAAGTTTAGGATCAAACATCTCTACAAGGTCAGTGGGGATAAGGAAGACGACTGACCATTCCTTAGTTATCTCCTCGAGGTCCTCTTCGGTGAGCTTGTAGTGCGAATGAAGCTATTCCTTATGTTTGTCTGCTCACGCAGTAATATAGATGAAATTATGATCTACATGAAACTTCATGAGGGGTCATATGCGTTGTAGGGTGTTCGACCTCATGCAAGGTTCAGATTCGATAGCCCTCTTCAACTGGAGGTAGTATGTGTGAAATACCTCATTCGAATGCCACTATTTTCCCATATGATTCGATTACCAGAGCGTGGTGAACTTCGCAGCAAGCGGCTCGAATGACTTAATGTCTGGGAAGGTCACACCTTCCGACATCTCCCAAGCAACAAACACGATGAGGATCAGGAGCCAGATAAAGTGGAACTCGTAGCCTTGATCCTGTGCTTCACAATAGTCTAATTCTCGTTTATTCACTAGGTACTTTGCCCAGTTCATATGTATGCCTTCCACGCATTTTCCCGTGAGGTCAATGACAAAACTTATGACCTGCGTGGGTCTATTCTTTCATACTATCTTCCCTACAATTAACTGACATGCTAGGCTCACTGCGCCATTCTAGATGGAGGCTACCTTGTAGACTCATGTCCCCTTCTCAACATCATCGTATGTATCCTTGATCTTCTGTGCTAATGCACAATCTATGACTTTCCCTGGATAGAAATTCTATGTATTGGGTCCTTGCATACTCAATCCAACGATCCTATGGATCAACATCATATCAACTATGATACGATGGTCTAGCGATAAGTAGCCTCCATGGTAACATCAAAATAGGAGCTTGACACAGGTGTTAACTTCTTGGTTCCTTCCTAAGTGTGGGATTTTCATTACATTCAACAGGGTGGACTGTGTGAGGTTCATCGTCCATGCCTGGGGGATTATTTTCAAGTTCTTTCCCTTCATCCTGGTTAAGTATTTATATGGGGCAAGCGTACTATGGTTCTTGCGGTCCCCTAATTTGAAGTCTTTGAACTTCAATGCTATGATCTTGTCCTGCTGCACTCGAATTGCGTGTATCCACTTAGAGAGGTACGCAGTAACCATGGTGTACTCAAAATCTCTCGGTACACTATCACGACTCACTGCACCGGCTAGAGGCAGGATGTAGTTGGGTAATATGGTCGATATTAGCTTCACATTTGCTAGGTCATCTCTGTTCTTGTTTCTCTTTTCTGTGATGACTCGGGATGGTCCGGATCCATGAGCGATCGATGGAGAGGATTTCACTCCTCTCCTCGAGGACGCTTGAATACTTATGAACATTACTTTCTTGGCCATGAGATCAATGAGGACTTATTTGATGATTTTCTCCACGACATTGAATTCGTCTGACATGCATGCTTAGATCGAATGGATGAATGAGTGCACAAAAAAATATAACTGGTGTCGCTCTTACTAACCACAACGTGGTAGCAATGAGTTCTCTTTGATACAATTCACAAAAGTGTTCTCGGTGCAACAATCGACAGAATAAGTAGACAAAAATGTAACAGATCTTTCCAATAGACAAGAGACCTTCATTAATTCAGTTCTGTCTGTTACGGCGTGGTCCCAATGGTCTAGTGGTAATCTTTCTGACCATAAATTTCTTTCTACCCATTCGGGGTATTGGTCTAACGGTTATACTATTTCCAATGGATATATTTCTTTGCAATGGAGAAGTGCCATGTGATGTTGTTTTGATATCCCGACGAAGTTCCAGTTTTGCAAATTTTCCTTCTGCAAAGTTCCCTCTGTAACCGTCTGCAACTTTTCAATATTTTCTCTCTTCTTACTTAGTTTTCTAGCCTTTTTTCCAGTGATCTTTGTCTCAGTATTCCTCTTTTCATTCTGATTCTTATCTCCTCTTGGTATAGTAACTCCACGCTGTTGAGATTCTTTCCTAGGATTTGAGGGAAATATTTCTTCTGGGGTAGGTTCTTTAGTCTTCTGTGAGTCTTCTTGTGTTCTTCCAATGTCGATATCCAAGTCTCTCGTTTTAAATAGCTTTGATCTGTTCTCCTGTTCTTTAATCAAGTGTGCAATCTCCATGGTCATGAAATATTTTAATTCCTGTTTCTTCTTCTCTAGGAATTCTTCTTTTCTTCTAGCTTGATCCATCTTAATCGAAGGTTTTCCTACTAATATAGCAATTGGGGCTCTGTTTTCAATAAATTTAACAACTTCAAATTCTTCCTCTGTCGAATTTCCATGAGCCTTCATAGATATCTAGGTGATCTTTCCACATAGGTTTATCAACTTTCCTTTAAATAATCCTATTCCCCCCAATGAATGAATCATAACAGGATTTCCTAAGGTTTCCCAAGTTCTTTTTGTTATAATATTCACCTGTGTTTCTTCATCCAGGACATAGTCTATGTCGAAGTCTCATATTCTTTCTTCTATGTATTCTTTTTCTTTGAAGATCTCTGATAAGTTTATATCTCGTTGGTCATTCAGGGTTTCTTTCATTTGTAGTAATATAGTCTTTGATTATTTCTAGGGTTCTTCCATGGTCTTAGTGTCTTGACCTTTCTCAGGGTATTCTTGGCTCATATTCATTCTTTCAACTTTAGCGATCATTCTAGGGAAATACATAACTTCATGATCCACAACTTGACAACAAATACAACTAGGTATTCTACCAAGGCATTCCTTAGCAAGATGTCTTGGTTTTCTGCAACAGTAACAAAGAGTTAATCCTCTCTTTCTTTTAAATGATCCCCAACCCTTCCTGTATTACGCACTAGAACCATAGTAGCTAACCTGCAAAAAATTCTTTCTAGGATCCTTCATCCATTTGTTAGTCCAAACATTCTTTCTATGCATAGGTATAACATATATTTCATTATTTCTATCAGATATATTCATATCAAACCTCTTTTCCTCTAGTTGTGCCCTAGTTTTCAGGCTAGGACAAATTTTTTCAAATATACCTAGATCCATACTTTTGAAACAAAAATTTCCACTAATCTTACTTTTAGCAGAGCACAAAGCTTCCATATCTAAAAAATTTCACTATTATTACCTTTATTAGAGCACAAAGCGTTCAGATCTTACCTCTTTTCTTCAGATCAGACTTTGTTTCTTAGCATAGAGCTTCACAGATCGAGTAGAATACTGTGCACTAGAGCGACAAATCTACGCACAGAGCTTTCACAATTTCAGGTTAGATCTTCGCACAAAGCTCATCTTTCCTTAGTTCCCAACAATCACAATTTTGGTCCTGGAAACGAAACTATTTGTTGGCATAGGGGCAAACCCAGGGTTCAACGCTACAACAACGCACCAACAAAACCCTAACTACCAACACTTTCGACAACACCTGCGAAGTAGATGAAGTCTCACCCGAGGTATAGGTAGGGGTGGTTGCAGGACTCCAGTGTCCGCAACCTTAGCTGGGACATAGATATGTGATTGTAACACCTTACATAACACTTAGCAATTATAGATCTGTAGTATTCAATCTTTGTGTACATCGCAAATAAACCCTAATTACAACACAACACAATATTCAATCGATTCAACAAATCCAAGAACTAAGCATACAAATAGAGACTAGATCTAGCATTCATTCACATTATTCAACATCAAAAAATCTGCCTATCATTCATCTATATCAAATCACTAAGAAAGTAAATACATAAACACATTGCACAAAGCATTCATAACACAGGTTCACCCCCACCCTAAGGTTATGTCCACCAAATCTTTGTCTTCTTTATTATATTTCTTCAACCTTCTTACATGCACAGAGCCTTTAGATCAAATTTGTAGAGGACATGAGATCTGCACACTCTTCGCTAGATCCTCCTTCCCCAAGCTAGGTTACAGCACAAAGACTACATACAATCCCTTACAACCACTTGCACTCAGCCTTGCAGACATACACAAAGCACTTAAAACTGTTACTTGCACTTAGCACCACCTGCAATTGACTTGTCATTCACACTTAGCCATTCATACTCACTTAGCACTTAGCACACCGGCCTACTAGGTCTACTTCTTACATCACCTAACTACTTATTTATACATTACAAAATTAGGCCTAAACATGGGTAAACCCATGGGCCGAAATCCCCATGCTCGTTACATAATCCCAAATCCCAAAAATCCCTAAAAGGGGGCTTGTTAAGCCCTAATATTGGCTCATTACCCCTTAATTGGGGCATATTACATTATTAATGTTATTTTATTTATTTTGGATTTATTCCATTAGTTGTAATTATACCTCCTACTCTCCTATATATACCAAGGATACATTGTCATTTGGAATCATCTTGTACTTGAACATTTATGTGGGTTAAAAGGAGGTTGCCCCCTTGAAGAGGCTTATTATCTGAAATTATCTTTTTTTCAAGGCGTTGAGTACTTATTCTGAGGTTTTTCTATTCTATATTGATATTTGGTTCTTAACATATGGTATCAGAGCTCAAGGTCTTGGGGTTTCGCTGCTACATCTGAGACACTGTGGAATTTTCACTATAACTTTCTTTCTACAATGATTCAAAAGGAATGACTTGGAGTATATTTAGTAGACAGATCAAGTTACGTTGGGTTAACATTTCATCTCCTGAGGCCTTATACTTTCATAGATACAACCTTTGTAAGATAGGGTTCTGGAATCATCCTCAATTGAGTCATTGCGGAATTTTCGCTATAAAATATTTTTTGTAACGTTTCAGACCCTGAAATCCAAAGGCTATTCACATAAATTAGTAAGGTATATGTGGTAGAAATTTTCACTTCTGGGTCATCTTACATTTGTATATACACCTTGTGGAATATAGGGTATCTGACTAATCCTATTGACTAGTCTCAAGGAGGTGTTCCGGGTAAAACAATCATAACTTCTTTCTAGAGTATCAAAATTGAGTGAGACTAGTTACATTGGATAGTGGACATCTCTTAGTATGTTTGGTACAAGTTTCAAAATTTTATATCAATTATTTTGTGTGGGGCACGCTATACAAGTGAGATCTCCTGGAAAGGAAAACAATCAGCAAGTTGTGGCGAAGTTACTGTAAATTCCACTTGGCACATCCAATTTTCGATGGCAAGGGCCCAATCACATGGATACTTTATATGGAACAATTCTTTGATATACATAATGTGCCACACACACAAAAGGTACGAATTGCATCTTTATATTTAGAACCCAATCAATTTGTATGGTATCGATGGCTTTGTTCTCACAAATCACTCGTCACTTGGACAATTTTCATGGAAGAAATTATAGCACACTATGAGGATACAAGGAGCAATACCTTATTTATCCAATTGATAAATCTCAAGCAAAAGGGTTCAATTACCGAGCACATTCAGAACTTCCAAAGATTGAATATAAAGGTAACATATATTCCAGATGAGCACTTGATTGATGTATTCATAGGAATGTTAAAGGATAACATTCAACATGAGGTTCACCTTTGGGAACCCAAAATCATTGGAGAATGCATCTAGGGTGGCAAGAAATGTTGAAAGTAAAAATATGTCTATGGCTACTAGAAGGACCAATCTTGACATCTATAGAGAGAATAATGCTCCTTCTAAAAATCCTCAACCTACAAGGTTGACACCTCAACAATTGGAGGAAAAAAAAGAAAAAGGTTTATGCTTTAATTGTGATAACAAGTACAATAAAGGACATAAGTGTGGTGAGAAGAAATTATTCTACATATATTGTGAAGAGGAAGAAGAACAAGAACAAGAACCATCTCAAGATGAAAACGTAGAAGCAATTTCGTTTAAAGATTTGACTCCCACGATATCGTGTAATGCATTGGCTGGAATTAGCACTCCTCAAACCCTCAACATTGAAGGATACATCAAAAATAAAAAGGTAATAGTCCTAATTGATTCTGGCAGTACTCATAATTTCATTCACTATAAATTAGCCAAAGATCTCAATTGCTTTGTATATCCAATGCCATAGTTTCAAGTAATGAATAGTCCAATGATTGCTATACCCATGGGTGGTGTTGATGTTGTACTAGGAATCCAATGGTTACAATCATTACGAACAATGGATTTTAATTTTCAAGAACTTTTCATGAAATTTTCATTGGAAGGAAAAGAAATTGAGTTAAGAGGTATCACAGGGAAACTCGGTAAGGTGATAAG
>ML783503.1:447858-461520 GCA_009831015.1 Picea engelmannii
ACCATGGCACAAAATCACATGAAACAACGAGCAGATCAACATCGTAGTAAAAGAAGTTTTGAAGTAGGGGATTGGGTGTGTTTAAGACTACAACCATACAAACAGATGTCCCTCAAGAAAGACAATAAGGATAATAAATTATCACCGAAGTACCATGGCCCTTGTAAGGTGTTGCAAAATATTGGTACTATGGCATACAAATTGGAGTTGCCTGCATCTTCATGAGTACACCCAGTTTTCCATGTTTCATGCTTAAAGAAGGTTATAGGTGACAAGATCCTAGTTCAAACTATATTGCCAGAACTTGATGAGGAAGGAAAAATCATATTGGAGCCTGAAGCCATCAATGACACAAGAATTCGCCAGCTGAGGAATAGATCCATTTCAAAGTATCTCATTAAATGGAGGAAACTACTGGTTGAAGATTCCACTTGGGAAGATGAGTCTTTTATACAGAAGCATCTAGAGTTACTAAAGCTTTGCAGACAACACTTGTCTCAAGGGGAGGTGCATGTTAAGCCCTAATATTGTCTCATTACCCCATAATTGGGGCATATTACATTAGTAATGTTATTTTATTTATGTCAACTTTATTCCATTAGTTGTAATTATACCTCCTAGTCTCCTATATATACCAAGGAGACATTATCATTTGGAATCATATTGTACTTGAACATTTAGGTGGGGTAAAAGGAGGTTGCCCCCTCGAAGAGGATTATTATCTAAAATTCTCTCTTTTTCAAGGCGTTGAGTACTTATTCTGAGGTTTTTCTATGCTATATTGATATTTGGTTCTTAACAGGGATGAGATCCCGCGATCTCCGCTTCGTCTTGCGCTCCACCTTCGACAGCCTGTTGAAGTCCCAAAAATAGGTCCAACATGACCAAGGATCCTCAAAACTTTTTCAAGGGCCAACAGGGCTTAGATGACCAATAATATTGACACTAATATAAAAATAGTATTCTAATGTATCAATATCTAGGGCTTAACACCCATTGTATTCACCTATTGTATTAGTGATATGCAAACTATCATGGATATTCCAATGGAATAGTTCATAATAACTGATCTTACAAGTTTATGAATTCTTATTATGCAATGTTTTTCTTTAAGATTGAAATTTAAAGTTATTAATTTGATGCATAATAATATTGAAAATAACTGAAACTTAAATAAAATAGGATAAGAAAATAACACACCAACCACATTACAACACAAGATGTACACTAGGAAAACCCATTATGGGAAGAACCTAGTTATAAGGTGAGGCATATGCTCTACTCTTTCCCTCAATTATTAAATGAAAATACAAAGAAAAGGGCATCCACTATGGAGTTTCCATGGATATTATGGCCAACATGGCTACTATAGGATATTATACTTCCTATACAGTTGTGCTTCAATATCCCACTCCTAGATGCTCTTCTCAACTATGGAACAATAAACAATACAATAAGAATGGAACATGTTCCTTTCCTACTAGTCCATTTTTTAACATACTCTGACAACTATCTAGGTTCAGGGTTAGGATTTTTGCATTCCTTAACCACCAATCAATGTTAGTGTTTTGGACCCTTTAGAGCCTTCTTGAAAGTCCGCACATGAATATATCCACCTTCGTAATTAATGTGAGATGATATGGTATCCATTTGATATCATGATGGTCAACATGATAGGTTAACTTGAAGGAGGCATAACTGTTTCATACAAATTTTGATTGAGGTGATGTTCATGCCATTGGAAATATCTTTAAGTGTTAAAAAATGTTGAGAGGTTTTGAAATTTGTTCAAAAACATTGGACCTCAAAAAAGACCTTTTAAGGCCTCCAATTTTTCAATCTTGGAAAACACCAAAATAGATGAAAAATTATATAATGATCCATTTTATATCATACCTATCCATTTAGCGAGGTTTTTGGTCACTAGAATATTTTATTGAAGGAGGTGAGGAATTTTTTCCACTACCATATCCATGGAGTACCATTTTCCCTTGCCTGGAAGTTGTCCTTTCAACCCAACATGACCAAGTTGATATTCGCCCTATCCAGTTATTTTGAACTTTTAAAAAACTATATCTTTTTCTAACTTTTCCTAATATTTTGGTGCTATGTCCTTTACTATAGGTAAGACTTTCTGATTAGTTTCTTGTTCCAAAATTGAAGTCTCATAGAGATTCAGATTTCCCACATTCACTATAGAATAAATGTACATATACGGGAGTAGATTAAGTCTATATGCATTATCATCAACTTTATTAAACACTTCAAAATGACCATACCATAGATCCTTGATCTTCTTTCCGAGACCCTATACCATTTATTTGTTTAGAAAGTAGATACAAACAAAATTTCTCTCCCACATTGAATGTTTTCTCAATTCTATGTATATTATGCTGGGCCTTGTACTTTTCCTTTCTTCCCATATACATTATCAAAGGGAAAATGTGGAAAAACCCAAAGCAATTTTTGAAAGGGGACTTACTAGTAGAAGTACAGACTGCTCTATTATAAAAGTGTTGAATATAAATCAAATTGATTGACAAGAAGAGGAAACCCATGTTGATGTTTTTTATCCAACGTTTTTGACTTCATCCAAATGATTCCATCATCAAGGATCCTAGTGCTTAGAATGGGATGAGGAGAGTGAAGGCGATATTTGTGGTCTACATATGTCAACACTTGTTGTATATATTTATGTTTAGTTAGCATATGATGGTCAAATTCAAGAAAAACCGAGAGAAGATATCATTGTTTAAGTCAATTTATGATGGGTTTCCATATGTTTCTTAATTTTAGACCATCTTCTCTATTAAGAGTGTTGGTTCATCTTTCTATCTTGAGCGCCTCCCGCATTCTCCTTTTTGTGTAGAATTCTTCTTTTTAAATTAAACTAATCGTGTTTTCTATGCAAATGTGATGGGAGGTATTGTGTGCATGTTCTGAAAGAGTCGATTTTTTATCTTGGTCATAAAATATATTTGCTTAATGTTCTTTGAAATGAACCTTAATGGAGTGACCTATTTCACCAATGTAGATTATTCTGCATGAGCATGGTATTGAGTATACTCCCATTGTTCCTTGGGATCTAGTGGATATTTCACTAAGTTGACAAGGTTTCTGATAGTGATCAAGAGAGTGAATGCCACCATGATGTTTTTTCTTTTTCAGGACCTTGGAAATCCATTCATTGGTACCTTTTATGTATGGTAAAGTGATCCTTGGGAATTCCACTTTTTTTTAACATATTCTATTGTGCTCTTTTTGGATTGCCTTATTAATGCATACATCATTGTATCCATTCCCACAGAAGACAATTCTTAAGTGCTCAAGCTCCTGGTCTATATGTTCCTTATTAGAGATACTTTTTTCTCTTATGGCCAACATGTGGATGATTCTTGCTTTTTGGGTTGGGTTATGTTGTGAATCAACATGTAGGTATTTGTTTGTGTGTGTATTCTCTTTCTGTAGACCTGATACCCGGGTGTGAAATTTTCTTTCTTGGTAAGGAGCAGATCTGGAAAGGGGAGCTTGTTTTTTTTTTCAATCTCAATGGTGAATTTTATGGGCTCAGAGAGGCTATTTAGACGTGCCAAAAATTCATCCAACCTTTCTTTTCCATATCTCCACTTTTCAAAAGTTTCATCTACATATATCTTCCATACCTTTGGAGGGTGTGGGTAAGAGTTTAGGGATCTTATATTGAATTGTGGGTTCCCCACTATATTCGGTTGTCACAAACCTCTACATGGAAAAAATTGATATAAGAACCCTGAACTCTTACCCACACCCTCCATAGGTATGGAAGGCATATGTAGACAACATTTTTGCAAAGTGGAGATATGGAAAAGAAAGGCTGGATGAATTTCTAACACATCTAAATAGCCTCTCTAAGCATATAAAATTCACCATTGAGATGGCAGAAAAAACAAGCTCCCCTTTCCAGATGTCCTCCTCACCAAAAATGAAAAATGACACACTCAGGTATTAGGTATACAAAAAGAGCACACACACAAACATATACCTATATGTTGATTCACATCATCATCCAACCTAAAAAGTAGGAAGCATCCATAGGCTGGCCATACGAGTAAAAATGATATCCGATAAGGAACATCTAGACTAGGAGCTTGAGAAGTTAAGAACTGTCTTCCATAGGAATGGATACAATGATGTACATGTTAATAAGACAATCCAAAAATATCATAACAGAAGATGCTCATAAAAAGAAGTGGAATTCCTAAGGATCACTCTACCATACATCAAGGGTACCACTTACCAGAGTTCCAAAGTCGTAAACAAGAAAAACATCATGGTGGCCTTCTATCCCCTGGTCACTTTCAAAAACCTTGTTGACTCAATGAATGACCGATTGGATTATAAGCAACAAATGGGAGTATACTCAATATTATGCTCATGCAAAAAAATCTACATTGGTGAAAAACGTTGCTCCCTTAAGCTTCGTTTGAAATAACATTCAACAAATATATTTTATGACCAAGCTAAAAAATCATCCCTTGCAGAACATGCACACAATAGCTCCCATGAAATTTGCATAGAAAACACAAGGTTAGTTTCAAAAGAATAATTCTACACATAAAGGAGAATGCGAGAGCCCTTGAGATTGAAAGACGAACCAACACTCTTAACATAGATCATGGTCTAAAATTAAGCAAGATGTGGAGACCCATCATAAAATGACTTAAATGATGATATCTTATCTTAGTTTTACATGAAGTCAACCATCATAGGCCAACTAAACATAAATATATACATGGAGCATTGACATGTTTTGAACATCAGGTCAAAATGAATGTCTTCATTGTAACACCCCCAACCACCTGCTGGGAAATTCCAATTAAAACTTTCTTTCTCTAATACCATTTAGTAACGTATCCCATTACCAAATTGACTTTGATACCAACTTGTTACATACCCGACCACCCAAGTTGGGCACATTCCACCAAAACTTCTCTTGTCATCAACTCTGATACCATATTACCAACAATTCAACCGGAATTACTCTGATACAACTTTGTCACTAATTAAAACACATAAAAATACATTTTGGAATGCACACACACACACACACACACACACACACATTAAACAGAATAAACCCATGAAAACATATGCATAACTATGACTGCAACAGATGGTTTAATACACAACTGACATTTATCTTTGAATAAAAGGCACCAACTGCACACAAACCTTCCACGTTCCTCCTAACCTTAGAACACATTGTTCATAAATATCAATAGTGGGTCAACCCCAAGATGGGGCTAACCTCCACTTGGGTAAGGGTTCCCAACTAAGATAAAGTATCTCAGTCAATAGGAACTCGGTCACAGGTAACTCAGTCACATGTGACTCAATTACAAGAAATTATGTCACATATGTCAATTCACATTGATAGCCTATAGTCTCTCATTCCCCACATGCCTATCCCACCCCAGGAAGTGTGCCCCTTCTCTACTCAACAGTCCTTTGACTGCCCCACTTCCCTTCAAGGTATTCAACAACAGGCTAGACATGAAGTCTCAGAGCCCTGTCGCTCTAGTATGGCAACTCGGGAATTAATTCCCAACAATTCTTTCACCTAGAGAGAATGCAAAGTTCCATGATCCTGATAACCCACCTCTTCAGTCCAATAACTCATGGGCCTGACAACCCACCTCCACTCTATCTCTCCAAGATAAACCTTGTACATGTATCTACAACAATAATTAGTAGAATTACTCGACCCCATAATAGTCAGTTTCATGACAACAACAAATAGGTTCACTCACTAAATAGCTCTATGACATAATACTCGACATGATGACAAAACAATATGCTCCCTCACAACTTGGTCACCCCATGAATAATCATCGAATGATCATCCTCCCCGAATACCAGAATGGACTAAGTCCAAACTATTTGACTGTGTGTTCCCAACTTGACACTTGTCATGTTGAGAACTAACTTCAATCCATAACATGTTCCCAACTTGTCACTTGTCATGTTGAGAATTGCCTTCAGCCAATTGTCCCCTCCTTTTGACTTATGATATAATAATATATCCTTACTTTACACATTTTAAGGAATATTAATATAATATTCCTTTTTGGGTTTAAGCCCCTTTAACCCAACCCCCTTAACCTCAACTAGAGGAGTTATCCCCCCAAACTCTTTTACGTGGTCGATCTACTGCAGGGATGTATTTTCATTAAATTTTCATGTGATTACATTTACAATTTCAATACAAAAGCACTGATCTTTGGCATCGAGGCTCACCATCCTTAAAATAAATAGTTCTCACATTAAAACCAATGCATGAAGAGATTTTGGGCTGCACACACTCTTTCTTCAGTGCGCCACCCTTGTGCCCCTACACATGTGAACATTACATCATGAATTATATACAAAAGTTTTCTCTGGCCTCTAGAACCTGCACATTAAGCCAGTGCGCAATAAATCCAGGGTTGCAAGCATTTTTCTTCAGTGAGCCATCCTTTCAGACTTCCACTTGTGCACGCTACATATTCTAAGTTGTTTCACTTTCAGTGCGCCATTCATGTGTACTTACATAGGTGCACGCCAAAACATTAAGATGTGAGCTATATCATTTTACAACTATGCGCAATCATTTGGTGTAAGATTCTCATGCACTAACTTAATGCGCAAAGAAACCAACCAACAAACTTGTTCCATTAGCTCACCAACTTACAAGTAAAGTACAGTTACACAAATATTTACACTTTAACACAAATATTTACACTTTGGGGTACAACATAGGGTATTACAATCCCATATCCCTTATTTATGCATTGTCCTTAGTGCTATATATACATATGTACAATAAAAAACACAAAAAGTTTCAAAAATATGCAAGTATTCTAACCGCATAACATGCTCATTCTCCCAAGTCGCATCCTCAAATGGGTTTTCAAGCTCGTAGAACTTATCATTCTCTCTAGGTGAGAGAATTGCTAGGAATTAATTCCCGAGGTTCCATACTACAGGGACAGGGCACTGTGATTTCCTATTTGGGCTATTTATGAAGCCTCAGAAGGGAAGTGGGGAAACCGAAGGATTGTTGAGAAGATAAGGAGCACACTTCCTGGGGTGGGACATGCATGTGAGGAATGAGATACTATAGGTTGTCAGTGTGAATTGGCATATGTGACAAACTTTCCTATAATTGAGTCACCCATGACTAATTTACCTGTGACTGAGTTCCTGTTGAGTGAGATACTTTATCCTGGTTGGGAACCCTTACCCAAATGGAGTTTATACCCATCTCGATGGGTGACCCATTGTTGAGATGTATGAATAGTGTGGTCTAAGATTGGGAAGAACGTGGAAGGTGTACACGTAGTTGGTGCTTTTTATTCAAAGATAAGTGCCAATTTTGTATTAAAACATGTGTTGTAGTCATAGTTATGCATATTTTTTCATGGCTTTATTCTGTTTAAGATATATATATATATATATATTGTTATGAATGTGTATGCAACTATGCATTTCAGAATGATTTTTTATATGTTTTAATTACTGACATAGTTGTATCAGAGTAATTCTGGTTGAATTGTTGGTAATCGGGTATCAAAGATGATGACAAGAGAAGTTTTGGTGGAATGTTCTCGACATGGGTGGTCGGGTATGTAACAAGTTGGTATCAAAGAATATTGGGTAACGAGATATGTTACTAAATGGGATTAAATCAAGAAAGTTTTAAGTGTCATTTCCCAACAGGTGGATGGGGGTGTTGCATCCATAAAATGTCTCAACAAACCAAATCAAATTTTGAGATATCATCATTTTAGTATCTAGATTTGTCGTAATTATAGGAAAAATACAATTTTCGTAATAATGCAATTTCTACCACTCTCTCCAAATTCGTACGGTCAAATTCGAATTTCCTTTTTGACCATTGAATATTTTCTGTGGATTTGGCATTATCATTCAAATCTCTTGGATATGGAAATAATCTTGGATATTTTGATGAGATTAGTTGTGAATATCTTGAAGATATCAGGAGATATTTTTTAGTAAATGGTTGTAACTACATAAGAAAATTGTGGATGTAGGAGAAGTTTGTGGATCTAAATTTATTATTTCAATTTCAAAGCAAGTTCATGTATAAATAAGAGTTCCTTCTTCATTCAAAAGGAGGACTCTTAGAGGGACCTCGAAATAATGATGGAATAAATTATGATTTCATAAGTTCTTTTTTCATTGTAGATTGTAGATTTATGATTTCTATAGTTTGCAATAAAATTAATTTAGCTATGCTTTAGATTAACATAAATTCTCTATTCTATAGAGTATGGGCCTTCTCCGGAAGGATGGAGAGTTGATTAGTGTAGATTGTCTTTTATTTATTTGCAAGTGAGTTTGTTTTTCACAATGACTGTTTTCCTTTATGCAAGTGTGTCTCCTTTTATCAAATCTTGCTAACAACAAGAGCAATAGTTCATGGAAAATCATGGAAGGAGACAACTTAGTGACAACAAGATCCCTACCCAATAGCATGCTCAGTTCAAGTACATGATCATTTTCAGTAGTGATTAAGCTTGCTTTTGATTTAGGAAGTGTGACGTGTTTAATTTCTATAGTTGATTTCATTTATCTCTTTGGATTGTAGCTAAATGTTCATTCATTGAATTATATTAATAAATAAACAAAATGGAGTATTGTTGTAGAAGGTTTAGATCTCAAAGATTGAACACTCAAATATGACCTGATTTAAAATTCTCATGGATATAGTAGCTATATTGTAATGATGAATTTGTATTTCATTCCATTTATTTTATGAAATTGATTTCATAAGTAGGATAAGCATTAAAAATTCTAGATAGATCATACTACAAATAATCTAATTCTGCACACATTACATTTCCATTTCAGAAGTTTACGTACTCTGACTTGATAATAAAATGTAACAAGATTTAGACATATAAATGGACTGACGTTTTTGGCATCATTGTCAGGGAAATTATAAATATATTGGGTAATTTGTAGTATTTTTTTTAGAAGCATATAAAACACATTTTAGACAAGGAGTAAAGATAGTAAGATGAGAGGTAATAACCTACACATTCAATTTAGTGAGTATTTACAAATCTAAGTCATTTGGGTACTGTATTCATAGACCAAGAATTAATAAGGGTAGATTTATTAAAATAACAAGAAGACTAGTTCCAACTACCCCAATCATATTTACTCGTGTTGTAGTAAGAACCACTCCATTCACTAACCTATTCACGAGAAGATCTACAGGAGAAGGGATGCATGAGAAGGAGGAAGCAAGTGAAGGATAATGATATTTCTTAAAGGAAAATAAAATATTTTAAGGTATCCCATCAAAGTCATGTGTTAAATTCTTCATTGTCCAAATTTTCATAGTAAAGTGACAATGTAAAATATTTTCTACAAATTCATCAAATTGCCACTTCTATATTATGAATTTAAGATCTATGAAATGAATATTCGACATTTTTAGGGGATTCATTCATCACATCATTATAAATACATTCACCAACAATATCACATACTTAGATATTTCGAGAAAAAATGTCATTTTTAGAATTTTGTAGCAAATTGACTTCATAAATCTCCTAAAAACAGAGTTGGGACAGTCAAAATTTGAGGGACCAAAAGAAAGAATTAAAAAAAAAAAATTATGTTGGGAATATCCCTTGAGATATGGTTTCTAATACAACTTGAATCAACTCATTTTGATGTCTTATGCAAACATTACGCTCAAATTAGTAACTTCTTATCATGAAATTTGCATTATGACAAATTTGCATCTTGACTGTTCATTAACGTATTTCACATATCAAATAATCACATATTCAAAACCTGCTTCTAAGGGAAATAGGGTTCTAGTTTAAAAAACAACTTGAATCACTTCATTTGGATGCCAGGTGAAAATGTTATGCAACATTTAGTAACTACATGTCTTAAAATCGTCATAGTTAAACTATGCCTCCTAGGTATGTTCATCAACAATTTTGAGATATCAAATCAATGCATATAAAAAATATATTTTTATTGGAGATACATAATTGAATATGATTTCATATCCAAGTTCAATCACATCAATCCGTCATTAAATGAAAATGTTATGCTCGAAATAGTGATTGTTGTTCTAGGAATAAATTCACAAATAGCTCGGTTAAGAATGTTGTTCCTTAGAATCTTTGACAAATCATTTAAAATCACTTTGAAAACTTGTTTATACCATATATATCCCTATGAGTCCCCAATATATATCCCTATGAATCCACTATGAATCCTCTTTGAAAACTTGTTTATACCATAGATAGCCCTATAAATAGCCCTATAGATAGCCCAATCTGCATCTGTGTAGGCAATAAGTGATAAATCCTTTCCTTTGGATAAGATATTCAAAAATATTTTGTTCCTTTTGGTGTTGTTTGAAATCATGCCACCTGTCTAACTGCCTACATTACATATGGTCTAGATGTTGTCACGTATATTAAGCTGCCAATCATTGACCTGTATTTCCTTTGGTCTGTAGACTTTGAATCATCATCTTTGCTCAACTTGCAACTGGTTTTCATAAGAGTGGTAAATGGTTTGCAATATTACATTCCTAACATATTTAGCATTTCTCTGATATACTTAGTTTGAGAAATAAAAATTCCTTGGTTTCTTTGACGTATCTGAAGATCCAGAAAGAAGGATAGTTCTTCGAGTAGTGACATTTCAAATTCATTTTGCATATCCTTTGCAAATTTATGGCTTAACCTGTCATCATTTGTTCCAAATATAATATCATCAACATAAACTTCAATTAATAAAATACTATATCGATTTACCTTGATGTAGAGGTTGTTTCTTGCACTTCCTTTTCTGAACCCTGCCTCCTATAGACATTTATCTAGTCTAGAGTACCATGCTCTAGGAGCCTGTTTTAGACCATACAAGGCCTTCTTCAATTTACACACATAATATCCTTTCTCTGAAAACTAAATTCCTTCTGGTTGTTCAATGTAGACTTATTCTTCAAGTTCCCCATTCAGAAAGGTTGATTTCATGTCCATATGATACACTTTAATATTCCTAGAGCATGCATAAGATAAGAGCAATCATATTGCTTGCATTCTGGAAACTGGAGCAAATGTCTCTTCAAAGTCGATTCCTTCAACCTGTGCATATCCTTTACATACCAATATAGCTTTGTTCCTTGTAACTTGTCCATATTCATTCAATTTATTTATGAATACCCACTTTGTACGAATCACATTCTTATTCTTTGGTCTTGGAACCAATTCCCAAGTGTCATTCTTCTCTATTTGATCCAATTCTTCATCCATGGACTTATTCCAATATCCATCCTTGCTGGCATCTTCAAAATTGTTTGGTTCAATCGTAGATGAGAGTGCTAGGTGCATTTGTTCTGGTTAATAGATTCTTCTTCTACTCTTAACTCCTGCATCTTTGTTTCCAATAATCTGATCTGAAGGATGATTCTTCTGTACTCGTTTTCTAGGTGTCTTTGGAGGCACTTGCTAAACTTGCTCTTCTACTTCTGTCTAATCTTCTTCATCTTCCCCTTCTACTTCTACTTCATCTTCTGTTTCTTCTTCGTAAAGTTGTTCCATTGATTCATTTTCTTCTTCTTTTAATTCTTGTCTACCTGTTTCATCAATGGTTACATTGATGCTTTCCACAACTTTGTTCAACCTCATATTGTAACATTTGTATGCTTTCCTTGTACTTGAGTAACCAACAAGTACTCCTTTGTCGACATGAGATTCAAACTTTCCCATTTTTCCATCTTCTCTTTTGATGTAGCATTTTCTTCCAAATACTCTGAAGTGCTTCACATTTGCTGGTATTCCTTTCCATAGCTCGTAGGGGGTTTTGTCAGTGTTGAATATGAGCATTACTTTATTTTGAATGTGAACCACTATATGCATTGCATGTGCCTAAAAGATATCTGTCAATTTGAAATCCATTAGCATTGTTTGATCCATTTCCTGTATTTTCTTGTTCTTTATTTCAACCACTCCATTCTATTGAGGTGTCCTAGCAATGAAGAATTGACTTTTTATTCCATGCCTGCTGCAGTAGTCCATAAATTCATTTGAAGTGAACTCTCCTCCATTATCAAATCTCAAACATTTGATTTTTGAATCCATTTCATTTTCAACCATTTCCTTGTAGACGTTGAAGTTTTCAAAAGCTTATGACTTATTCCCAAGAAATCAAACTATAGTCATTCTTGTATAATCATCAACTAATAACATAAAGTATTTCTCACCTTTTAATCCCTTTGCTGTAGTTGTTGGTTGTGGAGTCTGATTATCTTCCAGATTCAAAGGTCTTTTTTTTGGGCCGTGTTTATACCCCATGAAGACTTTACACCCCAGAAGAATGTACACTCTTCCATACAGGGGAGTGTAGAGGGGGGTTACCCCCTATGCGGGGTCCGGGGGAAAGCAGGCCCCCGGAGGAAAAATTGCCTTGTAAGTGTATATTGGAATTTGATTGTAAATCTGGACCGTTCACTATAAGGTCATAGATCTAATGGTAGAAATTATGTTAGGGTTTTTTTCCCTAGAAGGAAACTCTCTTTTATGAGGGAAATGTATTGCGACTAAGGAAGAGTGCAGATATTGTATTCTGAGATAGGAAACTGTGAGAGAATGAAGAGGAAGTTACAGTGGGTTTGTTGTAGGTTGTATCCCTTCATTTGCTGGATAATAATAAAGGAAGGACCTGGAAATTTCTTTGGTGGATGTAGCCAACACTGGGTGAACCACGTATATCTGTGTCTCTATTATATTGTGTATCTTCTGTGTTTTATTTCCCCATTTGTTTTATTTTATTTCTCCATGATATTTTTTTTCTAAAAACTGGTATTAGCGAAAGGTAACTTGCAGGAAAAGAGGGTTCCTGGTTCGAGTTGGAGAAATGTCAGAAAATGGAAAGTTTAGGGTTGAAAAATTTAATGTCCAAAACTACCAGTTATGGAAGATGCAGATGGAAGATTATTTATATCAGAAGGATATATTCCTACTATTGGGCAGAATAGAAAAGAATCTGACGGCTATGAAGGATGAAGAATGGGAGATTCTTGACAGAAAGGCTCTAGGAATGATACAACTGAGCCTGGAAGCATCAGAGGCTTTCAATATTTCGAAAGAAAATACAATGAAAGGTTTGATGGATGCATTGGCTAAATTGTATGAAAAACCCTCGGTGTCCAATAAGGTATTTCTAATGAAGAGATTATTTAATATTAAGATGTTAGAAGGTGGGTCTGTTGTAAATCATTTAAATGAATTTTATAAAGTTACTAATCAACTAATTTTTGTAAAAGTGGACTTTGATGATGAGGTCAGGGCTCTGTCAGGGCTCTTCTAATCTTGTGTTCATTGCCAGAAATCTGGAATGGCTTGGTCATGGCTATAAGTAACACTGTCTCTAGTTCAAATACTTTAAAATTTGATGATGTTGTTGGTGTTATCCTTAGTGAGGAAATGCGACAAAAAAGAACAGGTGAGACATCAGGTAATGCGTTGAACATGGAGAACAAGGGAAGAAAAAAGGATAGAGGAAAGGGCTCAGGGAACTCCAGGAATTCTAGGAAGGGAAGATCCAAATCCATAATTGGAAAGATAGAGTGTTGGAATTGTGGGA